>PQWD01010400.1:0-16830 GCA_019425675.1 Leucinodes orbonalis
TTCATTCATTTTATTTTTATTTCATAAGCGATAAAAGGAATAGCGTTTTAGTTATAAAGTGACTTTTTTAAAATCGATAATAAATCATGCGTCTGTCGTAGGGCCAATGGTTCACATGAGATCGACAAGTTCTGAAGAGGTCCGAACTTAGTAACGCAGCGTAGTAGCACTTACAAGCAGCTGGATTGACAAGTATATTTTTTATTTGTATTTTTTTGTATAAATTAATTAATACAAAATGTATACAAGATTTTATTTTTGGTGCTGTAAGTTTAAGTCACGTTTGGACATCAGGTGTTTATCTGTCATAGCTTTTTGCACTCTGTCTTTGCTTTCAATATGTAACATGTTATATTTACCTGTAAGTCTTGTCAAGTGTTGGTCAACCTATTCTATTCAACCTATCGCAGTCCACTGCTGGACATAGGTCTCCCCCATTTTACGCCAGATATCCCGGTCCTCCGCTTTTCTCATCCAGACTCCACCAGCGACCTTTCGCAAATCGTCGGTCCATCGGGTCGCAGGGCGTCCTACGCTACGCTTGTCAAGACGCGGTCTCCACTCCAGAACTCGTCTGCTCCAACGGCCATCGGTTCTGCGACATACGTGACCAGCCCACTGCCACTTCAACTTGCTGATCCGGCGGGCTATGTCGGTAACTTTAGTTCTCTATTAAATAAATAAAATAAAAAACAAGTTACTTAAACGAGTTCTGTAGTCGATATCACAATAGTCTATTGTGATATCGATACAAATGAAACTGTAGTCAAACCTTAAGGACATAGGGCTAAAGAATGGTTTAATCAGACTGCTGCTATGTGTTGCAAATGACCTTTACAGCTTCCACGGGCAAGAGGCAAATGTCGCTAGTAAAGTTGATTAGGGTCCTGATTTTTTTGAAAAGTGCCCAACTTTTAGACAAAGTAGAAAAGGGGACCGAGCCCTAAAATATCTTGTTGGCTGAGGTGACTACAGGTCTTTATAAGCCTGAATAGCCCTCAAAACCCAAGTAATAATAATAGTAAAAACAAATAAGGCTGGATAAGGAAAATGGAGAACCGAGATATCTGACGCAGTACATGGTCAATATGGGTCATGAAGCAGACAACAATTTGATAAATCCACATATGAAAAACTGTTTTTTGAATGACTTAAATATAGAACGAGACTCAAGCGTTAATCTTTATTTGAATAGAGTTAGAAAAGGATAGCGCTCTATACGATAAATAGCGCCATCCCTTTTAACTCAATTTAAGTAAAAATTAACGTTGAGTCTCGTTCTAGAATACGGGCCTAAAACACACAACTGAACTATTGAACGCAAAAAGGCAAAAGTATGGATTCTTTGAAATAGTTTGTGCTTTGCAAAACACAAACAAGTACTAAGCTTGATATTGACATAATTTGCGCAAAGCTAACAGCAAAAAAATCTTGTCAATTTCAAACTCAATACGAAGAGACTTGTAAGTGGTTAGTGCGTTGTAATTAATACAGCTAATTTGTTGGGTCTCATTCAATGTTGGGGAAAAGCAATTTGGTGGTCCGGACCCCTTGTTCATATATCTTCCTTAAGCTTGGTGCGTGTTTATATTTATCGACGTTTTTGTTTTGACGATCTAATTAATTGAAAAGGGATTCCTTAGAAAATACACTTTTACATCATCGTATAGTCGAATGTATAAATAAGTATTATTATACATAGTGTATTATATAGTAAAAATATAGACAGACAGACTATTGCTACCATTTCATCACTGTTGTATCAAGTTCATAAAAAAATAAGAAGTACTAGGAGAACATACAGAAACAAAAGGTTATGTTACAAAAAAATACCTATGTTCATTAATTAAATACATAGCTACGTCGAATTTAAACCTCTTAGGTATCGTTTCCGAGTATATACTGACTATTATAAATTTTTGAATTTGACTAAGAATTTAATAAACAAATGTTTTTTTACCAATAAATGATACTTTTAGAGCAAAAAATATTTTTATTCAACTGTTACATCTACAAAACTTAGTTTGACATCCGGCTGGGACCGGCTGGGACCGCGGACCGCGTCCTAGTTAATTGCGGTCCGGAATTACGGAGATGACGGAAGCTTCAATATTCGTCAATATATTATTGTGTATCAAATATAGTTTTGATTGGTCTATATTAATATTGTTTTGTATCGGTAAAGCCTAATCACGTGTATTGTACGTCAGTACGTATAATCAAATACATATCTCCGTTAATCTAGTGTTTTGATTAACCCAATTCTTAGTGTAAAACGCGTCTGAAATTCCACCGACTTCAAACATTGCATACTTGTTCCGGCATAAAACTGGCTCGCAAACATTTCTACGTGATGGGTTGAGATTATGGTAATGTTTGGATAAACAACTGTAGATACAATTCCGCATGATAAATAATTTTGGATATTTATTTATTCTTTGCCCAACGCCCTCAAAAAGGGATGAAAATATACATGCATACCGTGGTTATATATTGTTAGTGACGCTCTAGAATCAAAATACTTAACTGCTGAGTAAGTTTCTTCAGAATACAAAATACTTAACACAAATAGTTAGTTTCGTAAGAAGACTCCTTCAAACCTCAGTGTTATTACTCATCAGCCCTTAAGGATACTACAAGTATGTCACAGACATCAACACTTAAACTTGACGTGAAACTTACTTTGCCACTTAACGCCATATTTTGCAAGAGCTAAGTATCTGTTTTTGATATACGACGCAACGGAAAATAAATTGTATTTTTAATACGTCGCAGATAAAGAAAAAGAGAACAAAAACGAAAACAAAAAATTTATAAAGGATTAGAATAACTGGACTAGGTAAAGCTAGCGGATAACTAATGGGTTTTATTAAGGGACCACGCCGCATGAAAATAATTAGGGCGGCCTTCGATTTGCAGTGGACAAACGAGTGATAAACTTTAATGGTGATTTTAAAGATTAAAGTATTTAAGAATTAAACTTAACAATTAATAAAGATGATGATAAATTACTTTATGTTTGGTTACCTGAAGGTAACTTTTTGTTTCTTAAAATATTTCAGTGCAAAGTCATGTTTATAAAAAAAGTCTCCCTCGATTTCTCTGGTCTCCATCATCAGACCCCGATTTCTGAAGTATACTCTTCCAACAAAATGAATCATCAAAATCGGTTCATATTATATGAAGATATCAGCGAACAGACATAAATGAGCATTAGATCGATTAAAGTAACCTTCTTTTTTGAAGTCTGTAAAAAATGGCACTTTACTTGTTTATTACCGAAGTGTGTCGTGCTATATAAGCAATCATACATTACAGCTATTATCAAACACCTGTCTAACTTAAATTAAAAAATATATATGGACAAATTGGTAAAACAATTACTATTATTGTTCTTATGATCCCTTCGTGGGATAAAGGCTTAAAAACGGTAGATTAGAAATTAAATAGGTAGCATTGTGCCATTATTAATTAAGTGATGTAAATGGGGTACTCGTAGTAACAAATTTCTTATATGTTTTTTACATTGTTACCTTTACACTGTAAAAATTGTTTACCGAGCTTTACCATCCATTTATTTGTGGACCTAGTCAACTTCACAATTTCATTTTGGTACAGCTATATCTACACAAAAACAAACAAACCATCAACACAATGCACGTGTAATGTTGTAACAGCGTCAAATGCTTTTAGTTTCTCTAAACACAACTCAACATACATTTAACATTGACATTGGAAGATACCTTCAAGCTATACGGACATTGAGTCAAGTTCAAACCAGTATAATCCAACCGTTTACTTACTTGAAAAACCTGTAGAACATGAGGCCAGTTAAAGCTGGACTTTTCTATACAGAGTGTGGGTTCGTCCATTCAAAGACTTGGATCATCGAAAGTCTCACAAATAAGACGTCTTGTACAACATATTAGTAAATAAGCGATCGACAACTACTCTCTAATGCTGTTTTGTTGTGGTCATACTATTCCATTCTGCCAGTAATCGGTTGAGTGCGTTCACCTGCTTGACCTGCAGTGGTATTAATGGTTCTCGACTGTGATACGATAGTAGAGTCTGTAGTCGCTGTCGAGTTGACTTCGACTTTATATGAAGTAAGCAGGAACTATAGTTTAACCTTAGTTATGCTAGATAAACTTGATTTCCAAGTTACTCAAAAATAAAATCTAAATCAACGTTGTAAGATTAATAATAAGAATAACTAATATACATAAATTAAATTAAATATATAAACCTTGAAACACAATTTTGTTCGTCTCCTTACTGCAATGGCAATGTACCTAGTGAGATAGCAATTTACATTTCAACAACATTTTAAATTAAGAAAGAAACAATGAAAAACTTTTTATTTGGATTTATATACTACAAGCGTATCCATAAAAATAGCAAAATAACATAGTTATGCTATCAAAATCGTGACAAAATATGAAAAATTGTTACAAAATATGAATTATATTACAAAAGTATAACTCAATTTATATCGATAATAAATTATGAATCCTTGAAAAAATTACGAAAATACATGACTTTGACCGTAACCGCAGCGTATGAAGTGAAAGGAGAAATGGCCGCAACCAATAGTAACGCCGCGGCGCGCGCGCACGACAGAGACAAGTGAATGCTGCACACCATGGCATTCACCATTGCAATCTCCGCGGGAAAACTCGTTCGCGACGCAAAAAAATCACTAGAAATTTTGAAGCGGCATCGAAAGTCGACGTTTCCGACCTCGAGCTCATACGACCTACGTTGAAGTGACTATGTGACCGTAACACTAGCCGACTATTCACGGAATCGAATGTGTTACGACTAGAAAAATACAGTTTAAAACAAAACGTGTGGTTTCATCAGATTTTGTGTGTACATTTCGTTTCCATACAGTTTTTTTATTGCGTGTGCTATTTTTTGTAAAAGTGACATGTAACCAGTTTGGGTGCATTGGCCGATAAAGGTGCTAAAAACTAGGCTTGCGGATTTCTCTTTCGATACAAAACGGATTTTTTCGGTGAGAGTTTGTTCAACATGGATATCGAGATGACAAATATGTAAGTACTTACTGTTATCATCATTACTTTTTCCATGTTCAGTTTTAGGGATGACTGTTCTTATTTTGTATATTAGGTGTGAGACATTACTATGGTATTAAGTTATTTATGTGACTTATGCTATAAAATTTGATAAATTTACTAATTTCTATATCATAAATGTGTGTATGGATTTGCCATATAATTGTCATAAATATTTAGATTAACTCATGATTGATATTTACCATGAAACCATTGTTCCTTTCAATAAACTTGAAAAAATTTCATAAAGTTTAAAAACATTGTATTTTAGGTTCAAATATTTTAACTTTTAGATCTATATTTAGATTTTAAATAAGTTCTTTTGATCTACGGTTGAGCTTTATTATTTATTATTGGTACGTTGACCTTTCAATATTAATTTGAAGATATGTAACTTGAAAACAAGTCAATGGTTGTGAAAGTATGATGAATCTTGTTTATTACCAGAGTTCATCATCAGCTTATTATACGTCCCCACCGATGGGCACGAACCTACCTAGGGTGATTAGGCCTTAGTCATCTACGCGGGCCAGTGTGGTTGGACGACTTCACGCACAACCTTTGAATTTCTTCGCAGGCGTGCATGAAGGTTTCCTCACGATGTTTTCCTTCACCGTAAGAGCGTCGGATAACGTACATATATTTTCAAAAATTTGACAATACATTGGTACGTGTCGGGATTTGAACCTCAGCCCTTCCGGTAGAAAGGCGACAGTTCACACCACTGAGCTACTCTCACTCTCACGAGTTCTTCTGCATAAGGATAAAGCTAAGATTCAACGGCTTATATGCACTAGCCTAACGTGACAAATGTTTAAACTATTCCCTTCAGATAAGGTGTTCTGGTAGTCGTAAGATTGCCAGAGTCAATGTGTAAACCTTGAACAAGATTGAGGTTTCCAGTACTGAAAGTTATAATCACCTTGAGCAAAGAGTAAGTCAAAATTACACGATTTCACAATCAAAGCAGAACATACTTTTTTGCTCGAATAAATGACTAAACTGGGACTCGCCGAGTCAACTTGTCAAGCTGACATTGATATCCAACTGTCCATAGGCTGACTGGAAAATTGTAGGAAATTATCAAAAGAGTCCTTTACTTAATGATAGGTAAGCGATGTTTTACTAAAAACTATTAGCGTCTTTCGTTATTGTTAATAACCGTAACTTTTGTGATAGGAATTCGCACCGTCCAACGATTGATATGTTATTTATATTAAATATTTGAGTATAAGGAAACATATAATTTAGTTTCCACTTGCAAGCTAAAAACAAAACTTTTAAACAATACATCTAAAAAATAACAAAAATAAAATATATTTTTTTAAATAAATCTTAAAACTTACAAAAATTAATTCCGACAATGTGAGCATAATTGCCTCAGTCTCTTAAATTGAACCAAGATAATAATATTCTATACGAAAATTTAAATGAATAATCGAAAAAAAATAATGTATATCATGTAAAGGATTATAAATTATAACTTACTCGTATTACTTACATCAAGTATCAATCAAGCTCTTTTTCATATTTAATAATAATAATAAATATCCACTGACATTCACACAGCGCCATCTAGTCCCAAGTTAAGCGTGAAGCCTGTATTATGGGTACTAAACAACGGATAAATATACTTATATACATTTTTTTGTAAATACATACATATTATACATAGAAAACACCCAGACCATACACAGACTTTCATGCACACAAATGTTTGTACTGCCCGGGGATCGAACCCGGAACCCTTGGTGTTGCAGCCGACCTCTCAACCGCAACACCAAATGGGTCGTCAATATTTTCTTCTTGATCTCTTCGTTTCACGAATACCATAGTTTTAATAATAATAAATAGAATTGAGAATTAACCTACATTTGATAACGCTTACATATAGTAGATTATGAATATGCTACTGCATAATTTTATCACCTTTAACAAGTTCCGAAACGAGGTTTATTGCCGCTTTGGATAGGAAAGCACGTTCTTTTACATACACATACTAAACCTATTCAAATTTTGTCATAGTTATAAAAAAAAGAAAGTTGAGATGGGGTAAGCAGGCCAAGATCACGTTATCCAAATAGTATCTCAGTGATTATTTTGTTTTTATCCGTACGTGATTTCAAATTTAGAGTCTATGCTCCCTGGTATTGCATTTTATGATAAGCCGACTTTCCCCCCGCAACGCCATAAGCCGAGGTTCGAGTATCGTTCGGGACGATCGGGATCGTTGTGTGCATGAATATGTCTGTTTGTAATGGTCTGGGTCTTTTCTATGTATAATATGTATGTATTTACAAAAAAATAATATAAGTATGTTTATCCGTTGTTTTACCCATAATACAGGCTTCATGCTTAACTGTGTGAATGTCAGTGGACATTTATTATATTTATTTATGGATCAATTTATAAGTATTTGTTGAAGTTATCTATGGGACGATCATCGAAGGTTGTCTGGCACAGACTGCTTCGGAAGGGATTCTGTAACCCCTAACTTTGAAGCAGGGTCTTTGAAACTAAAACTTTCCGTGGCCGTGTGAACAAAGTTTACAGGTTCGAGTTCCAGTAACAGATGGTGAACAATTACTCTGATTTTGCTTTAAAGTTATCATTGTTTACATTAACTTGTAAATTGTATTTGGAAATTCGAAATTTACTGGATGCTTTTTGTGTTTAAGTCTGAACGCCTTTTGCTCTTATGACAAATTTCTTTGACAAATAGGAATCAAAAAGTCAGATGTATATATAAGATTACCTCGATAAGAAATACCATAATCGTTTATACTAATCGTTCAATGCGGACTAATCTAGATCGATGNTTTTATTGTAGTGTATAATATAGTCACAAGTTTTCGAATTTTCAATCAAGTTTTACTCTGCGATGTCGCCGAAATGCATCGAAGAACAGTGTCGTCAGACAGATTTATGTTGCTTAATACATACAACTCGCTAGATATTTTGGCATAACATACGTAGTACATCGTTCCGTTAAATGAGGATTCCTAGACGCTGGAATAGAGTGGAATTGAATTCTGGAATAGTGTGATTTGCCGGTATGATTATAAAACAGGATTTATACCAGAAATATTTGAAAATATATTTTAATTGTAGGTAAATAAATAAATGAGTCTATCGTATAAATTTAACAAAATGTATCCAAGCCCTCGAATTTATGTAAAACTGTAATTAAATGGGTTCCTAAAGAATCACAATGAAATACAAATGAAATTAGTTCTAGATAAACTGACTTATGTATGCTTTTCAGTCTCTCTCTTGAATTTCTAAAAGGAGTGTCCATAACTTTCTTCGAAAGGAATATTTGTTAAATAATTCATTCCATAAACTTCCTGAGTACATAAACTTTAAAAATAATCACATTTCCAACGATCAAAAGACAGTGTTCACTTACTAAACATACCTTTATATTATACGGTTTAGACCCCATTGGATACATGGAAAGGGCTGGTTCTCAAATTCAAAGCTGCTCAGATTGCTATCCGCGTAGTTAATAAAGCAAAGAAAGTAGTCGCTGAATTAACTGTACCATTTTTAGGTTATACATTTCTTAATCGCGCTAAAAAACAGTAGAAGCCTGGGCTAGCCTTAATTAATATTACATCAAGATAACCCTTTTTTTTTTCGAACTGACTACTGCTGTTGGCCGCAGATGGCCTTTACAGCTTCACCGGGCAAGTGGCGAGCGCAGATGGCTCTCAGCCTTAAAATTTACACAACGAGATAAGGGCGTCCCCGAACGGGACTCGAACCTCGGCTTAGGGCGTTGCGGGGGGGGCTTGGTAGCCTAACATATGTTTGGGGAGAAAAGCGGCCCGGCACATGCCGGTTACGCGAATAGGGAACAAGATAACCCGTTAGAAGTAAACTAACATGTACAATTTTGTAATATTTTTCTAGTGTACCACGTATAAATGGATACATTAAACTTATATGCTACCGAAAAACTGAATCTGATTCAAGCGTTATACTCGTAGTATGGAAAAAACTGTGTTTATGGGATATATTATATAAAGACTATGATCAGAATATTTATTTAGTTATGACTAAGGCATTTAAAATCTTTTATATACAAATAAAATTTAAGTGTCAGTTTGAAATATTGAAAAAACAATTTCTTTTTTCCTATGAATATACGGTAAATGTGCCAAAATAACAATTTAAAAATTTTTTGTTTGTCTATTTGTCCCGGATAATCTCGAAAACGGCTGGATCGATTTGGACGAGACTTTTTTGGCAGGTAGCTGATGGAATAAGAAAAAACATAGGCTACTTTTATATGAGACAATTCTTTTAATTTTGGAAAAATAAAGCAATTTATTACCGCGCGGCGGCCACACGTGACTTAACGTACCTACCGATTTTATGTTATGTTTTACAGCGGGAGAATATCTTAAAACACGGGTAATACCGCGGTGAATAGCTAGTAAGTGATATACATATACTCATATCTCATTTAAAGTTGATTCTGCAAACAAATGCAGGTAAAATGTATTCATATTCAGGATTTTATTTACTCATCATTAAACGTCTAGCATGATTAATTGATGATGACACACGAAACATTGGTGTTAGTTGCAAACGCAAAATTTTTTTAATAATTCTCAATATTAAATACTGTATGGTACTCAGTAAAATATTATTGGTTTCTGATATTTTGCTTTCGCGTTTCCTGCTAGCGTTTTCCCCTTTACTATGATCTGACACTTCAAGGCAAGAGTAAACAGGCTGTTCCTAGATAGGCATGATCCATTATAAGCCGCATTATCGCTTAACATCCCCCATGCGGTTAAATTTCTAATCTAGTCAAAAAGTTAATAAGAGTTGTGATCACCTTATTAATTACCTGTCTGTTTTTAACGATGTATACTTCGATTCACGAAAGAAGACCACTACGCTGAAGTCATTTTTTTTATCCCTATGGAGAAGCGATGGCGAAGCGATGGCGGCGACGGCGGAAATTATCGTATTTTGTTGACGTTTATGATACTTTTCAGTATTTCGTAATTTTATTGTTACACTCTCATTAAAAACATCTTAAGCATTCGCAAATGTCCGCCATTCGTGAATCGTACTATAACTCGGTGACAACTACGGCACATGTGCCCAGATTAAATACTCTATTTACTGTTAGCGCACCCGTTTTATGTGAAAAGTTTCACGTACGCGATACACGCGTATCCGTATCATCGAAAGATTGATATTTATTTCTGAAGCTGTATAGCATGCATGCATAGCATATCGGCCATTTTGAATTTTGTCTTTGATAGATTTTTTTTAATCTTATTCCTTTTTCATTTTGATCAAATAAAATTGGTGCTATCTAAAGTTAGTGTCACACAAGTGTATAGTGCTCACTCTCGAATTAAATTCAACAGTAAATACAAATTAATAAAATAATGTAACAGTCGCATTTCCTCTTAGGTAAACAATAAACTTTTTATTTTCCTTTTAGCCAAACAATAGACAAAACATAAAAAAAGTTAATCGTATTGAAGATGGAGTCCAAGACAAAAAGTTTACGGTCATCTGTCACGAATGGCACTTTTTTAAGTGCTCATTAAAAGTTATTAAAAACATTAAAGAAACACTGAATTGTTTTTTATATTTTATGGCATTAATATTTTTGTTTGTTTCCTTGTAATTGTGATCAGCGCTTGTTAGTGAGCCATTTCGTTTCCAGAAAAGTATTTTCTTCATGAAAATATTTTGATCTTTTATTTTTATCAATGACAAAAGAGTGCCGTGACAAATATTCAGTATACCCCTGTGTTCTTTTGCTTAATTGCTATGTATTCTGAGATGAAAATGTCGACCGTAATATAAGTGACGACCTAATATTCTTTAAAACAAACCTGACACCCAAAGCAGTTTCAGACAAAGCAAAAAATAGAAACATTTGTGTGTTGCTCGCAGCGAAGTAGAACCTCAAATTGAATCCAACTTAGTAATGGTTTGCTAACTTTCATCGTTGCCTGTTAATTCATTTAATCATAACTCAATAAAGCCTTAGACGTCCGACAAAACTGAGGCGATGAAATTTTAGCTTGCGAAAGATACACAATAATGCCCTTAAAGTAATAACGTTTACAAATATAATGAATACCATTGCTAGCCGTATTTAAACCCAAAATTAATACATATAGGATATATATTTAAACGGCAGAGCTTCGGTGACTCATTGGTGTGAACTGTTGCCTTCCGATCTGGAAGGTGAAGTTCCAAATCCTGCCATGTCCCAATGTATTAAGTAATTTCGAAATTATTATGTACGTTTATCCGACGCTCTTACGGTGAAGAAAAACATCGTGAGGAAACCTGCGCACGCCTGCGAAGAGATTCAAGAGTTGTGTGTGGAGACGGCCAATCCTCACTCAGTCCGCGTAGACAATAAGGCCTGTATATTCTTCACGGGTACGCTCCTGTACCCTCGGTGGGAAAGTGTATGAGCTGATGATGATAATTCGATATAATAAGTAACCTTACTTTTTATGTTATAAGTGTACAGGAAGATCAGGGCGCTCACCTGATGGTAAGTGATACGCCTGACCATGACAAAGCGGCATTGAAGGAGAATAACAACTGATAGACATATAATTCGCCGTCAATGCCGCACTGCGCCCGACACCAGAGACAATAGATGTTAGATCTCTTATACCCGGTAATTTTATTAGCTACAGTGCCCTCATCCCGAAACACATAAGTGCATAACACTCCTGGTGTTCTTGTTTAAAGAATTATAAGGTTTATTTCATATTAAAAAATATATTAAACAAAAATGCACCTAACCAAGTTTGATAAACTTTTTAGTCGCACTATGATCGTATGAGCTGCGCTGAGCAATGATGTCAAAAGTATGGATTCGTGATATGCTCACAAAACAATCGAAAAAAGTGTTCCGAATGCAGCAACAGCACACATACACATATTTCGAATTTCGAACATATTTACCCAACAAAAGAGTACAAACTGTACTCTCTTCGGCATTCGTTTTTGAGCACGGATGCGTATCTACCTTTATATATACAACATATCATTGGCGCTGAGCGACTCAATCAGTAATTGCGGTCGGCCCACTTGGCACTGGTTCGGTTAAATTTACATTTGAACAACGCTCGGCAACATGCAGAGCTCATGTGGAACTTTCATCTCATTACTAAACGATTCCATAACCTACAAAGCTTCCAAACATGTGGTTCAAGGCTTTGTAAGGATAAATGTTTGCAAATAGAATTACATGCTCATTAAACGCTGTATTTATTAAATATCTACTTATTATATAACTCGTTTATGACCTTTTTTAATTTCAATAAAGATTGCAATCTTCGTACAAAATTTATACTAATAAATGAATTGGACTTAATAATTGCTTCTTTTTTATTCACAATACGTTATACGGTTACTTTTTGTCATTGTCGATTTCGTATTTTGCATATAGCATTCATTTTTTAAAATATTAAAATTAGTAGGGAAAATCCAATGTGCTTTAGCAATATTATGGAAGATTATTTAAGATTATGTAAGCCCAAGGAAATTTGAAGGACAGACTAAAAGTCAAAGTCCAAGTGTAATCTAAGATTTATGGAATCCTGTCCAAATTATTCTGATTTATTCCATACAAGATTCGCAATTTCCGTTCACAAATTTGGCTCAAATGATGATTAAGTAATAATTTATTACTAAAGTAACATTTTTGATAACATAAATCAGGCTCAATAGAATATTCTTTTTGACAAACAATATATTTAACTCCAAAAGAACAATTTTTCTGAAAAATGTTGTCAGGTTATTAAAAAATTACCTTTTTTATAACATGAAATCAATTGCTCAGCATCTTATGATCTTTTGATACTTAAATAAATAAATGAATATTCACTGACATCCACACAGCGCCATCTAGCCCCAAACTAAGCATTAGCCTGTAATATGGATACTAAGCAACGGATAAATATACTTTATTATACATAGAAAACACCCAGACCAATACAAACAGACATGTTCATGCACACAAATGTTTGAAATGCCCGGGGATCAAACCCGGAACCCTTGGTGTAGTAGCAGACGTCTCAACCATTACACCAAATGGGTCTTGGGTTCTCCGAATATATCTATCTACCTCTTGCTTTGACTATCGCAATAACATTCTAAATTTTAATTTCCTCAACTTACCTAGCTGTGAAATTACCGGGTATAAGAGACCTAACATCTGTTGTCTCGGGGGCGTAGTGCGGCATTGAAAGATAATAATAACTGTCTATCAGTTGTTGGTCTCCTTTAATGCCGCTCTGTCATGGTCTGGCGTATCACTTACCATCCATGAGGATGAGGATCCAGACCGTCCTGTACACTTATAACATAAAAAAAAAATTGCGTCAGACATCCAGACCTCAGGTTTCCATGACGACGCCATAGTATCCTTTTAAGTTTTTGTTAAAAGCTTGTTTCACAGTTTTCGTTTATCCGCAAATAACATTTTATTCTAAGAACTCTATTATCCGAAGCCGATACTAAGTTATTAAATTTTCACATTTATAAAATTAGGTCTTTGAAAACTCGGCCACTACTTTGGAATATACAGGCGTCTATCACTTCTACAGCTTAAATATCTACCTAAATGGCCTTTTGTGTTTTTGTTACAAATCGTTTCCTTTGTAGAAATAAGGTTTCACAAGTTATAATCTATTGTCCTCTTTTCACCATTTTAAAGGACTGACGGAATTTTTTAAGGCGTTTTATTAAATATGTCTACTATTATAGAACTATACTTATGTAAAAACTTTACAGTAGATATAAAGGCTTCCTACATGACGATTGATTGCGGTATATGAAGCCATTTGAAAAAAGTTTAACCCTTTGACTGCCAATGAGATTTTCCATTGTGTTTAATGGGTTAATTCCAATTTTTCTTTACAGTAAATTGTAACGTGGTCTCCTTGGTGTTTCTATCATTTATTATTTGTGGCGGCATGATTTTTCGTTTTTTTTTTTCAAATACACTCAAGAAGCATGTATGTAGATATTACATAGTAATACTGATCAACTATGCAAAAATCCTTTGAAAAATATAGTATGAAAATCATACAAAAATTGCTCTTTTTGTTAAGTGATAAAACAAACAAAACAATACAAAAGAGATCTCGAGGAAAACAATGCATTTGCAAATTGTATAAAAATCAGATAAAAGTCACAGTATCTACCAATTTCATTCATTCTTACCAACTTTCATGTTTATCGTATTAATGGTCGGTGGCTCAATGGTGTGGTCTGTTGCCTTCCTACCGGGAGGGCGCAGGTTCAAATCCCGTCACGTGCCAATGAGATAACGAAGTTTCGTAGTTATATGTACGTTTATCCGACGCTCCTACGGTGAAGGAAAACATCGTGAGGTAACCAGCGCACGCCTGCGAAGAGATTCAAAGGTTGTGCGTGAAGTCAGCCAATCCGCACTGGGCCGCGTGGACGACTCAGGCCTATACACTCGTTACGGGTAGGCTCGTGCCCTCGGTGGGACGTTTAATGAATCATGATGATGTTAATGGGAAGAATTTCGAACGCGGCAAATATTGAAGTATTGATCATCATCAGCTCATTAAACGTCCCCACCGAGGGGCACGAGCCTACCCGTATAGGGTGATTAGGCCTTAGTCGTCCACGCGGGCCTAGTGCGGATTGGACGACTTCACAGACAACCTTCGGATCTAAAGTGAAGTATTGATATTATTAAAGATTTTACTTGACAAATTCTTAAAAGATTGACAGCTAATTTACCATATTATTAGATTCTAATTTCCCTTATGAGGTCTCCTTTGATATAAGCACCAAAAACTGGCGCTTGACAGATTAAAATAACGTCAAAGTGAAAGTAATTCAAACGTTAATAGAGAAAATTATCAATTTATTTAACCTTAAAAGTTCATTAAATATTTTGTATTTAACATTTTATATATAACAGTATTTTGGTTATGAATCATCAAAGCTGAACATTTTTTGGTTTCACGGTCAATGCAAAAGATTTTTTAATACGCATCTATTATATAATAAAGTACATATAATATAATTGATACACACAATGATATTCTGTATAAATAAAGAAGATACGTCATCCGTGCCTCAAAACCGAACCGCCGAAGAGAGTACAGTTTGTACTCTTTTGTTTAGGTAAATGTGTTCGAAATTCGAAATATGTGTATGTGCTGTCACTGCATTCGGAACACTTTTTCGATTGTTTTGTGAGTGAGTCCATACTTTTTTACATCATTGATACACATCCACAATTCAGGAATCCGTACTAAAAACCCTGAACTTAAAATTTTTAAACTAAAAGAGTCTCATCGAAATGAATACAATGTATCTACCTACATCATCATCATTTTAGCTATTATTGGACGTCCGCTGACAATGCTGATAAAGGTATCTTCCATTGCTGTACCGTTTTAAAGTGATTTGCTTCTAGTGATTTGCAGCGACCAATCAATGATATTCTGTATATATGAAGGTAGATCCGCCACGAGTGCATCAAAAACAACCTTGAACCTATTTAAGAAGTCAGTAGTACATACCGATCTGCATTCATTGCTTTGATTTTTAAATAGTAATTTTGCAGTTTAATTTTTTCAAGCACTGGTCCCGCGTGGACGATAAAAGTCTATACATTCTATAGGGATAGGCTCGTGGCCTTCGTGGAGACAAATTAACTGATGATGAAAGAATCGCCAACATTTGACAACACTATCACAATAAAGTAAACACGGAAAACAAAAAAGTATGGTAAACTTAGGCAAACACGGCATGCCAAATAGAATCCACTAACAATAATAAGCAAAAAATAACTAAGTAAGTAGACATAAAAAACTTATTAAAATAACCTTTTCAGCTATCATAGCAACTCGCTCCTAATTGGGATTTCGAATTGGTCCGTTATGTTTGTTCCGCAATAACTAAAGTGGTCTATTGTTACAGTCCTATCAATCAATTTGGATAAATTAATTGCCAAAGGAAACAAGTCTAAAGGAAATTCCAATCGATTTCAATGTAAACAAAAATAGAATGACGCAACAGAGGTAGGTAACAAGCTTCCACCGATAAGTTTTATTTTAATTATTGACAGTGTAAAGATATTTATTAAAAAGGAATGAGACATTCATTACAAAACTTTAACCAATTTTAAATGACAAGTTATTTCAATAGATTTTTAAGAATTTCATAAACATTTACATAAATAAATATTGGTACAAAATTTATTATACGGGTATTATGCTGTATTAAAAAGAAGCCCTATGCATATCGGACTATGAATTAAAAACCCTATAAAATATGCACGTAATTAGAAATATTGTTAATAATAATAATAATCTTTATTTCAGGTAAGTTGCACCGATACAAATTCTTCAATTCACCAAATAAAAAGAAAATGAAAAATTATACAATTATCACTCATACAATATTAATAAAATACAAATTTTGGATTACATCCCGATAGGTTTTAAATTAAATTCGAAGAAAAATAGATATAAAATAGGTTAAAGTATATTGTTTCTTCTTCATTACAAGTAGATAGTCAGATTCATGAACAATCATACTGTCGTATTAACAAGATGCAGACTACAATGTCAATATCCATACGGGAAAAATATGAGATTATATGAAATTTACAAATTCCTTTTTTAACTACGACACGCCCCTACTGCAAAGTTGATACTAAATATGCTTCAAACGTCTTTATATTCGTTCACAG
>PQWD01010402.1:0-47234 GCA_019425675.1 Leucinodes orbonalis
TGCAGCCCACGTAAAGTAACCATGGTCACGGGCAGACTCTAAGCCGCCAAAGGTTGGATAACTATCGTTAATAATTTCAATGAATACTCATTAATCCTCAATAATCAGTACCAACATACCTGTATGCTACAAATTATACATTTCAATATTTAAAAGCTAAGTAGCTAGATGAAAGATTATCACCATAACCCTGACACAAAGTTAAATAATCCTTATTAAGAAGTAGAATGCGAAAACATACCTAAAGATTAAGTCACATTTAATTCGTTATCCTTCATGAGTATGATACTCGTACTTTAAAAAATGGCTATTAATATAGTCATACAAAGGCAATAGTCATAAAAAAACAAAATACAAATAATGTTATTTGTAAAGAAAATTTTGATAAAACTTGTCCATCTTTGAAATGACCTGATGGAACCTTTCTTTATGTTCATCACTTACGGCCCCTGAATTTTCTGGTATAAAATCTAGATATGTGTCTAGAGAACAAATTTTAAACATCAAATTGCACCATTTGATAATAGGAACACTTAAATCAATTCTATGGAATACAAGTAAATTTACAACCATGTTTTGCTGATTTGTCTGAATTTTTCTTCGAATTACAGATCTTTTATTAATTTCCCGATTTGAGCTCCTACTAACATGGGCAATTTTACATACTACCTCCATAGGTACTATTGCTTTTTTGGATATTTTTTTCTTAAATACAAAATTTGATATAAATTGTAGTCCATCACTGTTTCATAAGGCTTCATTTAATATTGAGGTGCAAAAGGAACAGATCAGGAGGCTTTGGTGGTAAATGTCTAAACTTTCACCTGATATGCCATTGCAAATTCTCGTGATAGCACTTTTAAAGTAGATAAATTTCGGCTATGATTTTTGATTAGAGTTAAGACAGTTACACCATTGTCAAATGAATGGCGAAAACAAATGTAGAAAACGTACTCCATATGTGTTAATATACTACCGGAAATGATTTTGACCTCTATCAATACACACACTTTTGGTTAACGACTGACTTAACTGAAACACACTAAGTGTGTTAACTTCATACCCAAAACACGATCACCCATCAGTGTTTGGGTGGCATGACTACTTTTGACCAGTGTTTATTTTTCGAGAAATACAGGAATTTGTAACATTTTATCTTTAGCAGATTGCAAAAGTATCTATATTTTATATTAACATTAATAGCACATTATTAATTATTTTAAATAAAGAACTTTGTGTCTGGTGTGTTTATGTCTAATTATGAATGTTGTTATGATTGCATTATTTATATAAATATTTTGATTGTGCTGTTTTAGAGATTGGTTTGTACATGTTTTGCAATATTGTAGATAGGTATGCAGTTCAAAATTCATATCACTACTAATCATTAAACATCGATTCGCGAGGATCCAAATTAAATTCCAATTTTACAGTTGATTCGTTTGTGACAAACTCAATCGTAGTGTGAAATCTTCGCAAATGAGTACGTATGATTTATGTTATTTCAACGGCAATACATTATTAATTTGTTATTATCAACAATGTACAGATAAGCACGGAGAAGGCACGTCAGTATCCGAATCAAGAACATGTTTAAAAGATTCTCCAGGCACAGACAGCGTGACAGACAGTCACTTATTGTTGCCTAAACCTGATAACCCCAATTTTCTTAGCCCAGACGCATTAAACTACAGACGAGGTATATGGTATCCATTAATTATTAGTTTTTTTTTTGTAATGTGTAATACTTATATAGTAATACGTTACAGGAAGCCGAAGACCGTCTATATTACCAGTTCCTGATATGGTCACGAGTAACCTTAATATTGCGTCCGATAACCAAGATGACGATGATGTCGGAGACGAGAGTGAGGATGAATTAGAGGATGATGTGCCTTGGAGGTCGCCCTCGGAAAAGATCGCGTAAGCATAATCCATCTGCTTAAGTTTCACATGCATCCCATATGCACGCCAAACGTATTTCTTACATTCTGAATATTTTCCTTTTTCAACTCCTAGATAAATTTATCAACATATAATACACAAGTTTTATTTATTAATTTTAGGATTTTTATATTAGAATAAGATTATGGATTTTTTATAACACCAGCGTTAGATTTTTATGTTTAACGTTTATAGTCCAATCTTATATTTTTTTTGCCATTAGACAGAAAGTTTCAAAGAGTTTTATTATAAAACCTCTTTGGTACATTCGAATATTGTGGTTTTGTTTCTCGTTAATCACTTTTAGCCTGTGTATTCACTCCTATAGATAGCAGTCCTGGATCACGCAAGCTGCATGAGAAACGCACAAACATAATTATTCCATGTAAGTTTTTTGCTTAGCCCCGGAATTATTTGCGATGCTTAAACATTGTGACGTCTGTAAGAGAGTAAGACGGTGTTGAATGTATTTTTTGCTAATATTTCTTCGTAATTTATGATCACTTATTATTATTTTCCATATTTAGCGCATAATAACAAAAGTCATAGGCTCTGTGAAAAGTATGCTTTGGGATGAAACGGTATGAATATATACAAGTACATATTCGATACTTTTATCCGATACCAAGTCTTATTAGTACCGATACTTTATAATTAACTATCGAGTTAACCAATACTATTGGTTAAAAGTACTCATATCATATCAGTACTTTACTTTAGTTTAAAAACATTAATTTCTAGTTCTTTCCTAGATATTGTTTTCTTCCAAGTGCGTGTGTTAAGGTCATACAAAAAAAAAATAGTATTCAAATATTAATTTCAACATGTGCGTCTGAAAATGAATCAACGAATGAAGATTTTGATTTCGGTCACAACACAAGCAACTCAAAGTTGTCAAGAAGTGAAATCGCTCCTAGAAAGCCATGAATTTAAATTTATTTGGCTAATCCTGTCAGCACATTTAAATTCTTAGCAATAGGAGGAATGGGAAGATTATATATATGAAAATAAGTTATAATTTTAAAATTTTCTCAAAACCATTCGATACGAGTAAGTATCGTTACTTGACTATCAATACAGTATCGAGTAAAAGTATCGATACCTCAATAGTATCGTTTTATCCCTAAGTATGATATCTTTAATTTTAATATGTGTTTTTAATTAATATAAGAATGCTATTAGCACCGTCTGAGCTCGCTAAATAGTTTGATCCAAAGAAGTAAACTAACTTTTAAAAAGTCATTTCTTGCTCATCATCAGCTTATGTTTCATTAAATAATTATGCATAAAAAAGCGCTAGTAGTGTTTATTTTTCAACACGGCCCTCCATATCTAGTATAATCATACTGATGATTTGTAATGATTAACTGGCCAGAATAATGGAAAAATATTTTTTAATTGCACATCGTAGCCATCTATTATTTGTTTACGCATTTAAGGAACTTGCACAAAATCATTACATTACCTAGATCTAAATTCAAAAGAACACTCCACTGTCTTTTCATACAGATACTTTTACATTTTATGAGCAATTTTGTGCATTGTGTATCTGTATAACCCCCCTGAGTGTAAATCCCATCTGCACGGCCCGTACCCTGCCTTCAGTGATGACGTCACCACCAGCAGCTTCTCGTCGTTAGCAGGCAGTGACGTCGTGCACAGCGCGTGGCGAAATGATTTTACCAGGTAAGCAGTCCCCTAAGACTGATAAAAAAACAAAAACAATCAGGAAAATTTTAATTAAAGAACATAAACACATGATCACTTAAAATTGTATTCAAGGTAATGTAAAATAATATAACGCTTCCAATTTGGACAAAGTTAATACCAAGTTTATAGTTTATCTTTGCACATATATACATACACTTCGCCTCTAGGCGTCTGTCGAGCATGTGGAATTCGTAACTTTGTGTTGAATGTTAGAATATTACCCAGCACCAATTATATAATTACTAACCCTATCGCCTTTATATATCGAATGTATATATGTAAGCATCCGTGATGACGGTAGTTGGTAAGTGTTAACCTCAGTAAGTATTATTAGTCCGGTTATTATTAGCTTGGGCTCACCCTCAGAAAAAAACTTAAAAAGTCCCCATTGATCCATATGAAGTTTTTTTTGGAAACATTAAGTTTTCGAAACATGAATTCGAACCAAAATTGTAGATTTAAAAGTTCTCTACTAAACGGATTCTATGACATTTTTGAAGTTCACCAATCTTAGTTATCGCGATTGTAAGAGTAACGTTCTAAAAATATGCACACATTTTCACGCCACCTGTGAGGTAGTGTACCCGACACGATTTATTAACGTTGTTTCCCAAGAAGGGTAGTCCACGAACTTATAGCATATAACTTAATAAGTGTACTTCAAGTAAGAATAGTACTTTTCTTAATGTACACCTAATTAATATTGATTGACATAAGTTTATGAAATTGAATTGTAGTATTTTCTTTCGATTTTTTATCCTGATTCACTCTCTTCAGAGTATACTTCGACAGTCACAACAACTTCTATTTCTTGTTGTTCTTCCTCCTACTCCTGTTGAATCTTCAAAAATTGCTCAAATATAGTTTATGTTCATCAAAATCCCAGGAACCTTTCTCTGCTTTATTCAATACATTATTTAAGCAAGACTGACCTTGGTAATCGGTACATACTCGCTAACACAGTACCCTACTTCCTAGCAACCACATTTACCGCTACAATCGTTATTGCAATTGCAAAAAATAGTGATGAGTATTTTTCGAAAGTATTATCTTTTCATTTCCAACAACTTTAACAGGACTATAAGATGTCCAAGGCATTTTTTTTAAGTTATAGCTGGCAAACGAGTAGACGGCTTCTCTGATGGTAAATGACGCCGTAGCCCATCTACACTAGCAAAACTAGAGGGCAAAGAAATGCGTTGCCGGCCTTTTAAATAAACAAATATAACAATTTTAAACGATTGTGGGTGTAAAGTAAGAGAATATGACCAGAAAAACATAGCATTTCCTGTAATTTCATGGGAAATATTTTTCCCTATGGACCATAAAAGTAAATAAACGAAGAGTTAGGTTTATTATATTGGTATTTTTTTAAAACAAGAATAATCAGATAAATAAACTTACTTGTGCTAATATTCTGTAGTTAAGTATATTACTATATAAAAATATACTTAATAGTCCACTGCTGAACGAAGGCCTCCCGTAATGACCAAGCGGACCTTCTACCCGCCACCTTAACCAGGTCATCCGTCCACCTGGTTGGGGTTCGGCCTACGCTTCATTTCCCGTTATGTGGACACCACTCGAGAACCTTTCCGCCCCAGCGGCTTTCGTTCTGCGCATCATGTGCCCTGCCCACTGCTACATTAACTTGCTTATCCTTTGAGCTATGCCGGTCACTCCAATTCTCCCTCTGATATCCTCGTTCCGAATTCTATCGCATAGGAAAACACCTAACATAGCCCTTTCCATAGTACGTTGAGGAAACTCGGGCCTACTTAAGAGGCCCTTACTGAGGACCACGTTTTGCTTCGGTATGTCATAACTGGCAAGTTATGACATACCGAAGCAAAACATACGGAATGTGTGTGTGTTGCCACACACATTGGTCAAATTCGTCTTAAGACACAAATGTCCCTTAACTCCTGAATGCTGCCTATCGTTATTAAATTCGACGAGAAACTAGTGGAGCTATGTGGTGATGGCAGAGTAGAATACGATTGATACCACCCCTGCTCCTCCCTAGGGTGTAACGTAGAAATGGTGAATTTTATTTATAAACTCGTGAAGTAGTTTTTGTAGAAAAATTTTAGCTCTTTAACTTTCTGAGGTCTTTTTATAAAAGAATCTCATCGTTATCGAAAAAACAAAAAAACCTCAAATATTGCACTTGACTTTGAGTAACTTATTAGCACACATGGGATTCATGGGACCTCTTGAAGTTTTCTTTCTGATGGTGCACCCTTATTCTCAACAAAAATTTAGCTTTGTCGGAATTATGGTTACTTGACCACTATTTTTATGTCTAAAATGACCGGACTATATTGCGGATCTCAATTTTTCTTTTACTTTGAATAAACATTGTTTTCTTGCTTTGCTTAAATGCCTTTTTTTTAAATGTTGTTATTGTTGTTTAATAATTTGATCAATTGTACTCGTAGTAATTGTATCAGTATAACGTCATAAGCTTAAGTTTTTCCAGGATTGTGAAAGGTTTCCCGCCGGTATCGCCGTTCATTGGGGTGAGCCCAACATTATGCTATCTACTGAAAGAAAAGAAACCGCTTTGTTGCCTGCAATTAGCTCAAGTGTGCGAGCATTGTGCATACCGCAACGCCAAGGAGTACCAGTGGCAAAACAAAACTATTTATACTCGCGGCCGACTATGCTTCTAATGGCATTTATAATTTTATAATACCGTTACGAGCACACTTTAGATCCAAGACTTCACTCAATCCAATAATTTTACTTTTGGAACGTCGACCAGATATTGCGTTCTTAGATTCAATATCATATTTTCCTTTAGTATACTGGATGCTCGGCAGTATTGATTGGTAAGTAAAATTTTAGCATTAAAAGTAATACATTTTCCAACTGAAGAGTTCATGAGTTTTTCTTCTTACAGTTTAGACGACCTTCTACGTGCTGGTATAACATTAGCGGAAAACGTAGTAGTAGTTAATAAAGAACTGTCAAACTCGGCTGAAGAAGATAGCCTTGCTGATTGCAATACTATTGTCGCAGTCCAGACAATGTTCAAGTAAACATTTTATTTAAATTTATTTAGTTTATATATCATGTGCGGTTGTGCATCAGCGAATTGGTTTTCTATAATGCGATTAACTGTGTCTCTAGAAAAGCTATAGCGAACAGATTTTGATATTTTGAGAAACAATTTCCTTTATTATTTGTTTTCTTTGCAGGTTCTTTCCATCCATCAAATCAATAACGGAGTTATCACAATCTTCAAATATGCGATTTATGCAATTTCGGGCGCATGATAAATACGCCTTGCACCTTTCAAAAATGGAAAAGGTTGTCAATTTTTCTTATATCAAATGTAGAAAAAAATACTTTATGATAACTTATCCAATATTCTTGTGTACTATAAATAAAGACAGATTTATATGTTACAGCGAGAAAAGGAACGAGGTTCGCACATCTCTTACATGTTTAGACTGCCGTTTGCAGCCGGATCTGTGTTTTCAGCTTCAATGTTGGATACATTACTTTACCAAGCGTTTGTCAAAGATTACGTTATTACGTTTGTACGTCTACTATTGGGAGTGGATCAGGCTCCTGGCTCCGGTTTTCTTACTTCGGTGAGTTTAACGTGTACCTGTACATTACAACTTATAGTGCGCAGTTGTTGTTACACATGTGCTGGCGAATCTTGCGACTTACCTATCGTTTTCATCCTCATCGTCATTCAGAAACTCATTACGATCATGCGAATTTACTTGCAAAATGCATCAATGCGAATTTTGTTAATTTTGTAATTTTACTTTGTATTTCACGAAATTATAATTCTAACAGATGAAAATAACAAAGGAAGACATGTGGATCCGTACGTATGGTCGGCTGTATCAAAAGTTGTGCTCAACCACCTGCGAAATCCCAATAGGGATATATCGCACTCAGGATACTAGCCTGGCCGATCCCTCTCACCACGTGAGTATGTCGCCACGGACCCCATCAAACTGGTTTTGGTCACGCTTCGCGAGAATGCGACCATCGCGTGCATCGGTGAGTTGGTTAAATCCTACTCTCAGATACTCTCTCCTTAAATACAGTCCTGTACCTGCTGCCATCTGCATCTGAGCGCTATTTACAAAATCTATACCATTTCGTTCTTCGTTATAAGATAATAAAATACTGAAAATAATAGTTCTTTGGACTGTATTTCGGGTAAAAGTTTATTATTTTTATCTTTTTCCGCGCCAACGTCTCACTTTTCCATTTTACTAATATGTTTACATAAATACATCTGGAGCCTTACACTTGTGGCGTGTCTGTAATTTAGTTTAGTATTTTAAAACTTTCTATACCTCACGCGAAACTTTGTTTTGTCTTAATAAGTACACGTGCTTTAATATTATAATTTATTGCAACCTGCTATAAGCCAACGAGACTAAACAACTCTTGCTTTAGCGCGGACACGAGTGATATACGATCCTGGATACACGCAACAGGCATTTTTATTGCTACGGCTGGGAAAATTGGCGTAAATAATAGTAAAAGAGTGAATATCAAGAGAATATCGGTATTCCAACTCGATGATCGCAGTCCCGCCTTAATGTTGTATTGTAGTGTGTGTTCTGCATGTTTTATTATAGACAAAAAATAGCCTAGAAACTATAATATCATAGCTAATTATAATTGAAATAAAGACAAGCTTATTAAAACACCAATTTTAATCGGGAAGCAAAGAAAATACACAAATAATTCATAGTTCTGCATGAATAAAGTAAGAAAGTCACCAATAGAAATATCAAGTAAATTTAAATCAACATTACAATGAACTGAATTATTTGCCAACATAGATAAGTGATAAACTAAATACACTAGAAATCCGCAAACGCTTCTGCTTGTTGCATGCTTTCAACAATGCATTTTTCCACCAGCCTTATAACTTCACCCTCTTTAGGTAAACTTAATTGTCGCAATGGTTGCCGTACATTGTTGGTTATGTTTTAACAAATCACAAAAATAAACTCTTGTATGCCTTGATGGTGTATTGGTTGTGAGTATATAATATAAGGAGATGATGTGAAAAACTGTGACACAACAGTGCAGCAGGAGGAAGGCGAGGCGGAGGTTCCCGGCGTGCGGGCGGCGTGAGGCCACCAGCTGCTCGGCGGCTGCTACGGGAGAACGCACGCCGCGTAAGCTCACTGCGCCCAGCTTGCTCTTGCCGCTTATTCGATATCTACATTGCATTACTAATCGCCACACACAACTGTCTATTCTTCATATAAGAATATAAGAATATGAGATAAATATAAAATTTTAAGTCCTGTCAAATTAGACTTAAAAGTCAAGCTACATGAATTCACAACAAGCTAAATGTTGGAACAATCATTCAAAACATAATAAAACACATTAATGTATAAAAATTACAGACGAAGTGTCATTAATACATATGCGTGATTTAAAATATACACTGCGACACAAAAATAAACTTACACTTCCTACTTCGTGCCTTGAATTGCAACATCAGGCCCCATGTAATGTCTATTAAGATACAATAAATTACCCAACCAGATTAAAGATATAACTATTGAAAAGACGTTTGTTAAACGATTAAAACAAATATTAATTAAAAAAAACTACTATACCATACACGAATTTTTAGATGAAAAAGAATTCAAATAATATAAATTAATCAAACCAAACCTAATCGTTTATTTATTAATCAAACCTAATCGTTTATTTAAGATAAAAAGCATACATATAACTTAAAAGTCAATAAATTTTAACTGAATAACAATAATTTATTAAAATCATTAAGTAATTTATTGAAGTCATTAAAAGTTAAATTCAAATTCAAATAAATCTAATAAAATCAAAATCGCAAAACCACCTAGTATGAATATGATATATATATATATATATATATATATTATATAATTTAATATATATTATATATTTCTGCACATAAATACATTTTACATCCAAATAATAATGAATCAATAAATATTAGTATAATAAAAATATAAATGTCAGGTCAGTCTAGGCCTTAATTATATTATAATTGTTTGAATAATATGAGCCTAAATCTTATATAGAATATCACAGACAATAATTTTAGACAATGAAATTATCTTCAAAAGGCATGCCAATACTTTATTCTAGAGAATCTAGCGTTTCTGAGATATAAACATCCCAAATACTGGAAGTGTCATAATATGCACATGACACCCATGAGGTTGTGCGCATATCGTGAAGATTAAATCTTCACGATATGCGCACAACCTCATGGGTGTTGACGCGTTTTTGACGTGGTTTTCTGATCTCAATAATAAGTTCATTTTTAAAACAAAAAGAGATGTGTAAACTTCTTGTTCTTCGCGTTGTCTTTGTTAGTAGAATAGGCCGCTGAGATGGGCACTGGCCGTTTTAAATGTTATAAGAAACTGCACATCTGTCATGTGTCTAGTTTTGTATTCATATAATTATTTATTTACACACAAACATGACAAACACAATACAAATGGAAAAATAAGTACAAAGTGCTTATTTCATGATGAAATTTCTTCCAGCAGGCCAAAACAAAAGGAAAGAAAGTAAGATAAGTAGGCGAGTGTGTACTTTAAAATAAATAAAATTATATATATATATATACATAAATATACATTCAAGTTATAACTATTTACAAATACTACGGATAACAATTAAATATAAATACAGAATTATTGAGATACATAAATTTACATATAAGTCATCAAATATCTTCATTTATAATTTTATACATATTGAAAAATAAAAGAATACATAAAGTACCTAATTTCAAATAGAAAAAAAGCAAAAGTCTTTTACTCGTCTCTTGAACAATGCGATACTAGTACTGTCGTGAATTTTAGAAGGCAGTGAATTCTACAGTCTGACTGCATGAACAGAGAAAGAATAGGAGGAAAAGTCAGAATTATGCGCAGGAAATTTAAGAAGGGGCCTTAAGTGGACACTGGACATCAGATTGATGCACAAAAAAAAACGATTCCTTAGGTAAGAAGGATAAGTAGGGTTGTAAAGTACGTTATACAGAAGAAAGGCAAAGAATCCGGGTATTTCTACGTTGACAAATTGGGAGCATTTAATTTCAGCTCGAAAAATGCGAAACATGATCATATTTTTCTAGTCCGTAAATAAAGCGGATAGACAGATTTTGAAGACGCTCAAGCCTGTTCAATTGGTCTTCAGTAACATCAAGACAACAAACATCAGCGTAATCTAATAGAGGTTGAATTAGGGACTGGGCGAGAGGCACTTTAGTAACCATAGGCAAAAAGCTCTGGAGACACTTCAATGAATGAAAAGTATAATATACTTTGCGAATGATTTCTTTAATGTAAGGACCCCAGTCAAGATGCAACTCGAAGATCATCATCATCAGCTCATTAAACGTCCCCACACGTTCGAATCTCTTCGCAGGCGTGCATGAAGGTTTCCTCACGATGTTTTCCTTCACCGTATGAGCGTCGGATAACGTACATATATTTTCGGTAATAGAGGTGACGTATATAATAGAAATTATTTTATTCTTTTCAGTTCATTATTTGAAGGCGGTTCCTTTTTCATTAAAAAATAATAATATAGCTTTTATTTGTTTTGGATCAATAATTTTGGTTTTAATTTTTTTGTTTTTATTTTATTTTATTTCATACTTTTTAGTGATAGGTTTGTAATTAACTTTTAGTTATGATTTCGTTACCTTAGTTTATAAAGTGAATAAGGGATAGTTTTTAGGGATAATCTTTGTTGCCCGGTAAATTTATTTTTCGTTTGATAAGTTTTGAAATCATGGCTTTGACATATTAGTTACTATTTGGTTTGCCTACGGACCTAGGTAAAAAATGAAGGGTGCATTAAGGAATAGTCGCGCAAGGGAGAACGAAACTATCGTAAGCGTTCTGCTCGTGTATCAGAAACAGATGAGCACAAAGAAGTTCGCTTATCAAAACATCGTAAAAACTCTCATGCTATTAGGCTCTCCGAAACAATTATTCATATATTTTTAAAACGTTCCAGACGCTCTCCTGATAGTTAGTGAGACGCCTGACCATGGCAGAGCGGCATTTAAGGAACCAACAATTGATAAATAGTTATTATTCTCCGTCAGTGCTGCACTGCGCCTGACACCAGAGACAACTGATGTTAGGTCTCTTAAACTCGGTATTTTTTTACGGGACGATATCTGGCACTGCGGCGGTACCTAACTAAAGAGTAACTAGAGTCTAGCACCTAGTGAACTTATTCTTAGTAACTTATACAGCCCGCGTGTACCCTTATGGTCAAGATGGTAATGGCTATAGGCTATATATAATTAATTACACTAAGTGCAGTAAGAGCAATAAGGATGAATGTTTTATAAAACCGGGGGTTTCTTTTCCTACTGAGAGCTTCGGCTGCGTGCGCTGCGTAAACAGTTATAGTATCGCAAAAGTCATGAATGACAGTATTGTTCCACTTTAAAAGTTCTAAAAAGTCTGCGACAGCATGTGTCTATCTTTCAAAAATAGCGCACTATAACCTTTTTTTGCTAACCAAATTTGTTCTAAAATAATGCATTGTTTGCGAAGGTGTTTTCATAAACATCATATTAATTCTTAGCCAAATAAATACGATATTCATTACAAGTATTTCGTGGAAAACAAAAATACTCTTTACATCAATCGTATTAAATTAATATCTTAGAAGATATCGCAGTTTTAACACACCTGTATGAACGGATTAGCAGGTCAAAGTTAGCGTTAGCACAGAGTTAGTATATTAATTAATAATAATAAAATTAAAACACTAAAACCTTCCCCTGAATGTAACAAATACTTTACCGAAAACCGCACCGAAATTGCGTCAGCCAAACACGAGATAATCGCGGACAAACATACATACATACTAACAGGTCAAACTGAGAACCTCCTTTTTTGAAGTCGTTTAATCAAGTAAAACCAGAACAGTCAGTGATTTACCTTCCACAGCCCAGTTGATATCGTCAGTAACGTTTAATAATGGGAAGTTTGTACTGTGACCAACGCGAAAGCCAGACTGAAAGGGACTAAGGAGGTTGTTTGAAAGTAGGAAAGAAGAGAGCTGACTGTGAACTATGTGTTCAAGAACTGTAGAAAGGAAAGGCAAGATAGAAATTGGACGGAAATTAGAAGAAAGTAAGGGAATAGCAACTTTAAGTAAAGGAATCACACGAGCAGACTTCCAAGCAGTGGGAAAAGTGCTTGTGGAAAGAGAAAAATTAAAATGGTGTGTTAAAATAGGAAGCAGAACTGGAAGGATAAGGGTCACCATTTTAGAACATAGTTCGTCACTACCGACCGCGGTAGAGCTGATAGCGATGACCGATTTTTTTACTTCCTCCTGATACACAAATTTAAACTCAAAGGGAGATTTCAAGAGGGTGACATGTCCACGAATCCAAACTAAGGCACAGAGTCAAGTCGGACACAAAAAAAACTGTACCGCACCCGAGTTGCCTGTTTTCTCATTTTGATGTAGGTTTGTCGGCAAAACTTCATATCTCCGTGCCCGAGATTAGATTCCTTTATAATTTAAAGTAGCAAAGTCGGATACTTATTACTTTAAGGAAATTTTATGTATTAATATGTCTGCCCGTTTTTATACGTTCGTGCACCATAGCAAATACAGGAATATTTTTTACTAAAAGTAAAGGCACCCTTAATTATAACACAATTCAATAGAACTTTGAAATAAATTGTACACTACTGTGTTTTTACATGACAATGTTCTGACCATTACAGAACTTCTTGGTTCATTTTGGTCTGTAGGACGATGACGATAAAAAGATGATGATCGACTTTAACAAGAAATAAACAAAGCAATAATTTAATTAACTTGAATCTGTGAAAAATATATACTTAAACCATAATTCATATTCAATATTACAAATTATTATTTAAAAAATAGTACCTTCAATACTTAAGTTTAGTTTTCTTGTAATTAAGTTTGGATAATGAGCAAGCAAATAAACAGATAAAATTATTTTAGTACCGGTTCTTATAGTGAAATTTTAGTTAGTAAATAAAATAATCAATATATTTACAGACAGTACACCGTCCACAAGTAAAATTTTTCTAAAAATGTACTCTCTGCAGCATATGGCTTATACCTACAAAAAAAAAATTCATGAAGTTCTTTTTGATTTCTATAAGACAGATCTGCTTTTAATCCAGAAGTCGTTACATAGAATTTGGAACAAGGAATAATGAATGCTAGTGGTGAAATACATCCAAATACAATGATACGTTGTGGTCTTTTTAATTTCTCATAAGCAGTGTGGAGATATGCGAAGAAATATGACTTAACAAAATCTAAATTATATAAAGCTCATGGGAGACGTTGTATTGCATTATCTTATCTGTCCTTGGAGTATAGATCTGGATAGTTGGTTATACGCAACTATCAGATCTATACTCCTAGTGGTTGGGAGAGCGCACTGAAGATACTAAACTTTCAGCGTTTAAATCTATACTAATATTTTAATATACTAATATTATAAAGCTGAAGAGTTTGGTTGATTGTTTGAACGCGCTAATCTCAAGAACCACAGGTCCGATTTGAAAAATTATTTCAGTGTTAGATATCGAGGAAGCTCATTTATCGAGGAAGGCTATAGGCTATATATCATCACGCTACAAGCAATAGAAGCGGAGCAGCAATGAAGAATGTTTCAAAATCCGGGGGGATATTTTCTTACTTGGAGATTCCGCTGCGTACGCTGCGTAAACGGTTAAAGTTTCGCAAAAGTCATGTTTGAGAGTACTGTTACCCTTTTAAAGGTCTACAAAAAAGTCCGCGACAGCATATGTCTGTCTTTGAAAGTTAGGTCCCTATAACATATTTTTTGCTAAAAATTTTTTCTAAAATATGCATTATTTTGCGTATTTTGCGTTTTTCAAGTATTTCATTTTAAACAAAATTGCCCTTTACATCATTCAATTTAAATGAATATCTTATGAGATATGGCAGTTTTAACTCACCTATATAAACAAAGTAGCGGGTTAAAGAGAGCGTTAGGCCAAAGTAACTATAAAACATTACGGTTAATATTTTATTTCCTCTAAAAGCAAGAAGTATCTGAATTTGCTACTTTAAATTGTAAAGGAATCTTATCTCGGACACTAAAATGTAAAGTTCGGCCGAAAAACTTACATCAAATTTTGAATATAGTTAACTCGGGTGCTGCCAGTTCTTTGTGTCCGACTTGCCCTCTAAGCCGAACTTCTGAAATTGGCCCGTCGTTCGTCGCTTCACTTCGCGCGCCCAGACTGTGAATATTTTGTTTTTATGATCGAAGATCTTTGCCACTGAATATTTTTTTTGCTTAATCCAGGGGAAAAATGGGGAACTTTCAATGTTTCGAAGATTGTACCAATTTATAGCTTGTGAATTTAATTTCTAATGTCTTTATTGATCAGACTATATGCAAATCGAAAAGTGGGTAATCACGTCTTATGGGACTATAATGTTAAAGATAATATATGCATTAGTTAATGGTAAGGTTAATTAGACGACATCGACAATACAATAACTAGAAATAAATATGTAATATGTACGTATGTTTATTTTTTTTTAAATAAAGCTCTTCAAGGACCACTGAATGGCGATAACAGCAATTGGTTAACTACTCTTATTGTTACTAAATCCTTGTAATCAAAATGTAATTATGTGTAACCTTAGATATTTAAATCACATTTTACTATATCATTTGTACCTTCTTTGAAATACTTTCATTGCATCAGCAAAGCATTACTGCTACGTCACTTTGTTTATACGTACCATATCATATCCTAGAGAGCACAAAAACAAGAGCCTGATATCATTACATAGATGTAGATATAGATCCTAGCATAAACTGAATGTTAGTCTCTGTGTTCATAGCACGAACACTTGACAAATACGAGTAGGTATAGAATTTTTCTTATAAATGCGTTGAAACCAAATCATTACTTTATTTAATCCTAAGGACAAAATTAAATCAATCAATCATGCATGATATGTACAGGCCTAATACATAATAACAACGTACTTAATTTTAAACATAGACGATTTATATATGATATCGCATTTAAAGTTATATGTAATCTGAAAGTCGCCTTTCATTGAAGTATCATTATCTTCACAGTATTCAACTAGTCTTGCTGATGAAGCCAGAGACAATCATGCACAACAAATAGAAAGAGCGGAAATTGCAAACCTAGTACGCTCAAGGATGGAATCATTAAATCTTACTGGAATTGATTATGATGACGTAAGCGAAAAGAGGAATAGTCTTTCTTACGTTATAATAAACCCAAGCTGCGATTTGAATCTGCAAGAAGGTGACATAATGTAAGCAATAATGATTATTTCATTTCATTTAAGTAATATTTTGGATTCGAATACAGTTGTTATTTGTTTTTTAGATATCTCGTACGGCCGTCGCCTTTTTCTGCACAGAAAACTTTTGAGAGACACAACAGCCGCCGCAAGTCTAATATTAGCTTTTGTTCTCAAGCACTTATACAAGCACAAGGTGTTGCTAGCAGAAGGGGTTCAGGCTTAGGAGCACCTTTTACCCAACCTCGTGCCCCACCGTTGTCAACTACCAAAGCTAATTCGTTATCATTACCCGACAGCCCGACTATTATCACGGATTTCCGAGGCCGTTCCAACTCACTTCGAGTTGTTGACGACATACTACTCCGTCGTTCTAACTCGTTACGGCAAGGATTAAGCACAGCCGGTTCAAAGCGCAGAAAAAGTAGCCTAGAAGAAATCGGCATTTCCCATTTTAATTCTCTCCTACAACACCAGCAGCAACAACAACTGCAGAATGCTAATGCGATAAAAATTGCACTTAACGGTAGTATAGGGTTGGAAGTTACGCCTCCAGATGAGAGTCCGACCGAGCGCCTGCCCGGTCCAAGCATTCCTCTGATGGGCTACCAGGAGGTGGCAGCGGCTCTACCGTCGACGTCTTTGGGACCAGCACTGCCGCCGACCCCCACCCCCGATGCGCAGCATCTTCAAGGGACTATTGTATGATACCACCTAATGTGGGGACGTCGACTAAGTTCCGTAATAAGAAACAAATGGACATAATATGGGGTATAACTAACCTCGGCATCAAACAAAGTTCTTCGTAGAATAAGATTAAATTAAGTCTGGCTACCAGCAAACTGTCCATTGTTCCTAGGAACTGTCTATCAACTTATAGCGTCTCTACTTTATTAGTTGTAAAAAAATAAATGTAAAATTATCTAACTATATAAATTTATGCCCAGTTCCTGTATCCAAATTACTGGTCGTCCGAATCGCCAGATAGGAACTTAATACCAGTGCCTGCGAATTAAATGGGAACTAGTAAATATGGTCTTTATTTGATTTACGAAACTGGGCTTTAGTTGTGTAGATTGATGGTAAAGGAGCTGTGTAATGTAAGCGGGATCAACTAGTTTCTACTTAAAAGGAATAATTAAAGCAGCATACTGCTAATGTAAATAAAGCTTTATTTCTTATTGCGTTGAATTGTAAATAAATAAAAAGATCTTAATAAAATTTACAAATTTATATATCTAATAGGAAGACTATATACAATCCAATCTCTATAGTAGGTACACCACAATAATTGTGATGAATGATTTAATGACCAAAGAAACAACATAGTTATTTCAACGTGATTTCTAGTATTCCGTTCTTTAAACTACATACTAACGTAATATGTTATTAGATTTGTTGAAAAAATTAAATATTTATTCACATAGTGTCAAAACCAGGTACCCTAATAAATAATTGTAATCTTAAAGGTGCTTTCATTATTTTCTCCATAAAGTATTATTGCTAACTTGCTGTGTCCCGCAGTATTACCTGTGGGATATAAGATATTCTCCCGCAGTAAAACATAACCTAAAATGACTAGTTCAGTGATTTGGCCCAGAACACGTTCATCCCATTTGGTCGAAACACGAAAAAAAAATAATTTTAGTTCTGTTACTTTTCATGAAATTATTATTATTCGCATATTATAATGAGATATAGTAAGTAACGTCAACTAGTCAATAAAATAAAAGGTAAACATGAGTAAGTTAACAATATCTCTATTTAAAAATCCAATCAACAATTAACATCTTTTTATATTGAAATTCCACTGCTGAACATAGGCTTCTCCAACAGCACGCCACATATATCTGTCTACCGTTTTCCGATGCCAACTGTTACCGGCCGTTTTACGGATGTCATCACTCCATCTTGTTGGAGGTCGCCCCACGCTACGATTTCCAAGACGTGTGTCCACTCCAGAACACGCTTGCCCCAAAGGTTATCGTTCTGCGACAGATATGACGAGCCCACTGCCACTTCAGCTTGTTTATTCATTGGCTATGTCGACAACTTTGGTTCTTTGTCGATCACCTTATTTCTGATTCGATCCAACAAAGAAACTCCGAGCACAGCGCGTTCCATAGCCCGCTGAGCGACTTTAAATTGATAGACCAGCCGCACTGTCAGTGTCCACGTTTCTGCACCATACGTCATAACTGGTAAGACGCACTCATTAATCATTGTGGGATCCGTGAACACTCGACGTAATTTACCATACGCTGCTCAGCCTAGCTGTATTCTGCTCCGAACCTACTTCTTTTTCCTACCCAGTTTGCCCCAGATACCATACTCTTGAGCCACATCGAGAGGAATGCCGTTAAGTGAGATCTTTTCCGGATCGACATGCTCATTAAACAAGATCTTCAGCCTCGACGACGATGTGATCTGCAAATCGCAAGTGTGTTAGATGTTCCCCATTTATATTTATGCCCCGCCCTTTCCAGTGCAACATCTTGAAATAACGTCCCCTTGTCTTACTCCTCGACGCTGGTGGATAGGTCCAGACTGTTGACGGACACTGTTCTGTACTTGGACAGACAGTCATTTAAATTATACTAAAAGCAAATACTTTGATGACTGTAAGGTACAAAAATAAAGAATTCATTATCGAAATAGCAATACTTACATTTTAAGCACATATTGAAGCGACTATTCAACGCAAAAATATTAATAATATTCATCATCATCAGCTCATTAAACGTTCCCACCGAGGGCACAGCCTACCCGTATAGGTGATTAGGCCTTAGTCGTCCACACGGGCCCAGTGCGGATTGGACGACTTCACACACAACCTTCGAATCTCTTCGCAGGCGTTCACGAAGATTTCCTCACGATGTTTTTCTTCACCATAATAATATACAATTCGTTTATTTTCTTTCACAAAATAGTTACATTCTATGTTTAACAATATTAGACAAAATAATATAAATCAGCTATAAAGTTACAGACTGGCATTTGTACTAGGTTGAAATCTGTCTTACGGATTGCCAGGCCTCGCCTCTAGGCTATTATTACAAAATTGATAGTAGGTATGTGAGTGTCGTGAATACATGTTTTAACTTCGTGTTTCATAAAAGTAACAAAGCTACTTAAGTATAGATAAATTTAGTAAGTCGTAAACATCACTTTAAGTTTTATCAAGAGAAAGCTTTCTGTTTCATGATAAGTTAGTGTTTGCAACCATTCTGACCCTTTTTTCATACATTTTAGTGTGGGTAGTGAATAAATAGACAGAATTATTATATAAATAAAATATTAATATTAAAGTGCTGAAAACAATAAATGGTTAATATGCAACCTCATTTCTTAGAAGTCATATCAAATGTAAAAAGAATATTATTAATTGATTGTGTTTTGTCTTCTCTTTCACTATTGTAAATGGCAGACGTGTTTCTTCTTTTAATATATTATTTTATTTACCAAGAGTTGTTTCGCTGCATAAGTCGAGTATTTCTTATCTCCACATATTTTCTATGTCCTTCGAGCCTTCGGAAGAGTTAATTATTTTTACGGAATGGCCACACTGAGGGAATTTCGACAACGCTAGGAGCGATGTTTCTCAGGTAAAGCAAATATTTATAAGAAAAGGAGATGTATCAAAGGCCAAATTACGCTGGTGAGAAGAAAGAGCTTGGGGTCATCACCAATGTAAGATCTTCCGCCGCCCTAGATATTGCTGACAAAAGGCTACGTTCCCTTTTCTCAGAACTAGAGGATGTGAACATGAACTTAGAATCCTTAGATTTGACTGAGCGCTGAGGGCATGTTAGGAATCTATGTGCTACAGCTTCGTATTCAAATACGTGAGCAGAGTACAGTCTTAAGGCTTTCTTCAGCTTCAGGAGCGAGTGATGCAAGTTTCAACAAGCGCTGCCACGCATTAGATGTGTCATGTCGTGAAGAAGTATTAGCTAATGCCAAGACTATACAACGTGATGACTTATTACATTTTGATTCGCAGTCATGTAATGCGACTATGGTATGTGACCCCCCTGTAATTGTATCCAAAAATATTTTACCATCTCTTATTCATGTGCCTTTAGCCGACCCTGATTTCAACGTCTCAAAGGAGAGCGATATGATACTTGGTGTTTCGTGCTTTGCAAAATGTATTAGGGAGGGTAAATTAGAATTAGGTGCTAATATGCCTACATTTATAAATACTGAATTCGGTTGGATATCATGTGGCGAATTGTCCCTAGAAGGCCAACATGTTACATGCTATAAAAGCCCATGTTATTTGTATGTCCTACGTAATGAAAAATTATTTAGGTTATATGTTAATAAATTGTACGGACAGTTTTATTTCGATGTTGTAAGAAGCAATTACTGTTGGATGTATGAGTATTATATAAAATTTCTTGATTACATCCAGATTATACTTAAACTAAAATTATTTTTAAAGAGTGAATGTACAAGTAGCATTGTATGTACAATATTTCACAAAAACATCACAACTTATTCCGTCTTGATTCGCACTCATGTAATGCGGCAATAGTCTGTGAGCCTCCTGTATGTCTGATACATGAATCTCGCAGTACCTCCTCCACAAATATTGAATTTAAATTTATAATAAGTAAACAAACTAATAATTCATGAGTCAGGTATCCTTTTTACCCACTGCATTAATGTATGTACGCGACAGCGATCGCAAGCGCTATTACTGTATAGCATTGTTGGATAAAGTGAGCCAAATTAATCATGATGATATTTGAAATTTTTTATTTTGTAGATACATATCAATCTTGGTGGGGAGGAAAATCATACAAATAAAATGTATATATTATTTACTGACATGTTTTTTATATTTTTAATGTTTCGAATTATTTTATTTATGTGTTTCTAATAAAACTAGATTTAGGTATGTTCCATTTAATCCTGGTATTTTATTGTATTGCAATCTGCTATAAAATTTATGTTGCGTTTCTGTTGCCAGTTTTTTGATGTTTAACCATATTTCTGTTTTAGTTTAATGCAATTTTAATACTGCTTTATGTCGATTTATGTTTTAACAAATGTTTGAAGTAAATAGTTAATTGATTTTATGATCTGCTAAACTTTGTTTTTGTCTTTGAAGCTTAATGGGTCACACATTTACTTTATAGTCATTTTATAAATATATTGTCTAAATAGTTCATTCAAATTGATTTGTTGTAAGTATGTATGTTGTTTCTTTAAAGCTTTATAATGTTTATGTTTCGATTATTTAGTTTTTTCTTGACTATTGAAATGTTATTTCAATGGGGCGGCTGTATGGTTAATATGCAACCTCATTTCTTAGAAGTCATATCAAATGTAAAAAGAATATTATTAATTGATGTGTTTTGTCTCTCTTCACTATTGTAAATGCAGACGTGTTTTCTTCTTTTAATATATTATTTTATTTACCAAGAGTTGTTTCGCTGCATAAGTCGAGTATTTCTTATCTTCACATATTTTCTCGAAGGACCATAGAAAATATGTGGAGATAAAGATGAAGAATGTTATTGTCATTATATATCTAACACGAGTGACATTTGATCAGTAGGTACACTACTGCCGAGACTCTTCTACATAATTTTTCTTTTATATAGGATTTTGGGAGGAGCTTTGTCTGTTTGGTTAGCTAGTATGGTCCCCGTTCTATCGTGACCCATGTTAAAAATTATTGTATTATAAACTATAGCTACTTTGAGGCAGCTTCCATATAAGACCCAGAACAATTGGTAACTAATCTAACTCAGGATGAATATTTCCAGTACTTGCTCCTGATTAAGTGCACCATGTATCAAGTAGCCGATTCGCGTACAAATTGACCAATTTTTATACCTATAATCAGGACTGTGTACTTCTTCTCAGACTTTTTTTGAATATCTCTAAACTTCCACTTTTAGGATGTGCCATATCTTCTTTCGGCCTCATACCTCACAATTCTAAGGCGCTGGTATTAAGTACTGTCCTGTGCCCTATACACTCAAAGACATGAGACGATTCGGACGACCATGATATTTTTATAAGTAATGTTTACCGATTGAAGTTCAGGTACAAACTCCTTTAAACGCTTTACTGACTGGCTCTTTCTAACTTACTCGTCTAGTAAACTTAATAAGAGATTCGAAGTTGAGATCTTTGTAGCTGTGTTGTGTACGGAAGGAAGGAGAGCTGTGTGGGGAAGCCCTTTGCGTAGCTTTGCTGTCACATTTTGACCTTTTACCTACGAGTATGTTTACTTTCACCACAGATGCTTTCGAATTGGACACTTCAGATCGGACACTCCCCCGCATAGATGATCTTTAAATACCGGTAAGCTTATGCTGCATGTATGATCCAAGTCAGCATGGATTACCGTTCTCCAAATGCGAAAAATCATATTTCCAATTATTTAAGAACAAATTAAAAATCCTAAGATTATGTGTTAAATCTTAAAAATAAGGACACCCTAACGTTTACGTTTTATTATCTTTTATCGGTTATTTAATTATGATTAAATTAGTCATTCACTTTTTTACATTTACACAAATTAAGATATTTTAGAAAATGCATATATAATTATTGCTCTTGCTGTACATTAGGGTACTTTTAACCATCATTTCTTTCAACTACGTTCACTCATTTCTCCTGGCAATCACCAAATAGCACCTACTGATTAATCAAACGACAGTATTCTGCAATTATAATGGCTATAACTGATTTGTCACACCAATCATTTGAGACATTATTTTCGTAATGGCCTTTATATCTATGAAATTGCTATTCTTAAAATATGTATACACAAATGCAGCGTTTTGCATTGCAATTATTATTACCGGTAATAGTAAATATAATACATTTTTTCATTGAGTGAAATTTGGTAATACCGAAACTAAACTATAAGTTGGTAATCCATTAACAGATATCAATATCAATTATTTATACAGAAGAAATACACGAAGAATCTAATTATGTGAGTAAATAATTTATCATTTGCATTTAATCATCACATCTCAAATTAATGGTAATATTAGTTGTCATAATAGTGGTGAGAGCGTCGGAGCTCAGTGGTGTGGACTGTCGCCTTCCTACTGGGAGGGCTGAGGTTCAAATCCCGACACGTACCAATGTATATTAGAATTTTCGAAAATATATGTACGTTATCCGACGCTCTTACGGTGAAGGAAAACATCGTGAGGAAACCTTCATGCACGCCTGCGAAGAGATTCGATGATTGTATGTGAAGTCATCCAATCCGCACTGGACCCGCGTGGACGACTAAGGCCTAATTACCCTATACGGGTAGGCTCGTGCCCCTCGGTGGGGACGTTTAATGAGCTGATGATGATGAATAGTGGACATTATCCACCTCGCATTCAATGGTATTTTTTTTTATGTATTACCTATTTTATGACTGATACAAAATGTTTGGTGTCGAAATATAAATGGCGATTAATCTTTCCCAAACAACTCCATTACGACTAATAAAATGAGTGAACGCTAATTTCGCAAATATTTAAACTATCATTAAAACAATACTAATATAATATCAATACATATAACCATAACGTAGCTCCTAAAGTAAATGACTCTTTAAATTACCCAAAAATTACGGCGCAAGGAGTCCTCAGCACATTTTTAGACTTGGACCTTAGATCAAGACAAGAGTGCACCGGACCAAGAATTGGAAACACTCTTTTACAGTACTTTATATACAAGTGTGAGCCCATGTTTCTCACCCGTTGTCGAATGGGTAGCCCGGCAAGTTTACGCCTAAATTTAGACACGTCATAGTCAAACTTGCGCAAGCCTCAGACAAACCTAACGCAAAGGTTTTGAGCATATCCTCATTGAGATCAATAACGCAAACATCATCGAAATCGAGAATAGACAAAAGGAGAGGCTGCAAGTGTCACCACGGCTAACAGGATTTTTCATCGCCTAAGCAAACCAAATGCCGCGAAAACCTTTCGACGGACCTCAGACACGCGTGGACACCAATACTGAGTGGTGTCTTAAATTCTCCTAAATTTTGAAATTGGTTGTTTTACTATAACTAATATCCACATCGTTGAATAAAAGGAGAATATATTATACATAATCGAATTTAAATATATATATAAAATAGGGCCTATAATAATTGCTTGCGATTTTTTTGAGTTAACTGAATATTTATGAGAAATACTCCAATCGCAGGTAATGGCAAGATTAGCCTTAATTAAGCAAATAAATCAGTAATGTTACTAAAAGAAGCATGAGAGTAAATTGACAAGTCATTAGCATATACATGAAACTTACAGGTAATGAGAGGATTAGAACATTTATGAATATAGAAAAAAGTAAAGAAAGAACCCCAACACACACAACACAACATATTGCCTACGTAGATCGCTAAAAGCACATAGTCATCACACGTCCAGTTTTGAAGGCATTTGAGAAGTTTAATAAGTATAAAAGTTGTAAGTTCTTGTTGAGACATGGCCTGCCGGATGTCATCAGATACTTTGACCAAAGCAGTGGTAGTGCTATGCCCCGGGCAAATTCCAAATAATACAGACTGAAAAGAAATGGCAAAATTGATATTGGTCCCAAATGAGAAGGTAAAGAAGCGTCAGCATTCATTATATTTAAATTTGCAAAAGATCCGGCGAAAGGATTGATGATGCTTGTCATTTAAACGTCGGCCTGGAAATTGACCGATTTGGCCGAACTTCATCCATGCCACTTCCATAAATTTGACGACCGTAGACCAGGATCGGGAAGTGTAACCAACACAATGAGCACTGGTGATCGATACGGAATCTAAAGCGGACACAGCAAAATTCATTACAGCATTAATTTAGTTAGCGGAGGACCTCCCGGTCCTAAATCTATCTCCGGTATCTGGTATCTAGCGCAAAATGGGGAGGCCTATGTCCAGCTGTGCGATAGGTTGAATAGGATATTAATTTGGTGTAAATATAGAAGCAGAAATCCTGAATGTCCATGTGGTCATTAGTGAAATAAGATACAACGATGTCGTTTCTTGATATATTTATTTATTCATTGAAACTATTGATGTAAGCCACCTTGTTAAATAAAATAAATATAATACACACCGTTCTTATGATATATAGCTGTAATTGTGTTTATGAAATGATGACTACACGTGGCGTGGCTAGGGAAAAGTGTTAATAGCAGCAACAACGCCACATCAAAAAAAATCTTATATTGTTACCCATGTCGTCTCTATCTTTCCACATTATTTCCATATAACTGCGCGTTTGATTTACGAACAAACTCATCAGCTTTATTTATAGACACTAATTATACTACTATTTTCGTCAGTTGTTAGAAACAAGGATAGTATGTATCTATATAGTTTACTTGGCACATACTATAAAATTATAAAACAATTATTTAATCATTTCTATTTATCTAAACATTTGATTTTTGCTTTTGAGTTTACTGTATGAAGTCACTTTTCTTTGTTAAATAATATCTTTAATTAAATATATACGTAGTTAGTTGCAATGGTTCACGAAAGATGATCACTGCACTTTGTCAATTTTTTGCTCCCTACGGAGGTACGGTACGGGTGGTGGCGACTACTAAAATTCCTGTAGTTTGGTTTGCTTTGATCACATTTTCAATATTTCATAATTTTATTGTTACACTGTTATTAAAATTGTCTTCATCTTGCGCAAAAGGCGGCCATTTGTGGTTATCTTTCTTTATTTTGAATCGTACTATACGAATATGTGTAGCGCAAACGAATTGACATTTATAAAACTAAACTTTACAGACAGGGGCAGCTAGAAACTGCACTGCAAAGGTACGTTTTAATTATACCGAACAATTAAAGTAGTAGAATAAAAAATAATTAAACCATTATTTATTACAGTGCAAGGGTGACAGCTGCAGTGCCAACGTGAGAATGATTTATTATACTTTGTTTAAACATAATCTTCATCTTATATTATGTGAGATGCACTCCTAATCTGCAAATAAACTAGAAATAAATCAATATTAACAGGTCATATAAAATTGTCGTTTAATTTCGAAATTTGAATAACTCCTTGCAGGGGAAAATTGAACTTCTAAAGGGCAGTACAAAGCGCTTTCAAAGACTTTTTTGATTGCCGTCCGTTAATGGTTTGTTTTGTAAAGGGATCAATAATTTTCCGATGTGATGGGAAAAGTTCTATCTGTAATGGTACATACTTTGATTAAGTAAATATATATTTTTTTTTTAAAAATTCTCTGTATGTTTCCCCCATACAAAACATCAATTTCATATGTAATGACCTTATTTTAAATCTTACTTTACGGGTCTATTTTAAAATGTCGCATATATAAATTACCTGGCAAATCCTTATATGGTTCCATCTTTTTGAGATCCCTTGCCAATTTTAAACGAATATGGTGCACCCTGCCGAGTAGCGAACAATTTCTGGCGGTATATTCCGACTTTTGATATAAGTCTCAATTCATTGTCTTTTCATAAAATGCAAAGATGTGTTTTGAAAAACCCGTTTCGTAAAGTTAATTACATTTAAAAATGATTGTGTGTGCTTATTTAGCTTCAAACTAATTTGAAATTGCTCAAAGTTAATTATACATACCATGGCAGCATTTATTTATTTAGTGAAATTACCGGGTAAAAGAGATCTAACATCTGTTATCTCAGGTGACGGACGGTATTGATGGAGAATAAAAACTGACTATCAGATGTTGGTCTCCTTCAATGCCGCTTTGCCATTGTTAGGTGTATCACTTACCACTAGGTGAGCGTCCAGACCGTCCTATTCACTTCTAAAATAATAAAATGATGAATAATATTAAATAGCAAATAAAGTAAGCTAACAGTTATGAATGATTTAAATTAATTTTGGCACGTACACTTGTTTATATACAATATTACATTTTTAATTAACGTTCCCAAACATTTGTATCCTCAGTGTACTGGTACTATGGCAGATGCAGAAGTAAGTTGAATACATATTTTTGTTGTTTATTCGTCATACTTTGAGATGTAAGAGATCCGACACTTTTATCGCTTATGCGTAATAGTGATCTACACGCTAATAGCAATCGGCAAATATGCGCGTGACATGACAACAAATGCTCTCCGCCACGGAAATGTACCATCAAAGCTATACTATAGTATCTCGAATAACTGGTCTGGTCTTTTCAGATTTTCTCTCGTGTACACTGGAAAAAATATCGTATATCATTTATGACTACAGTGTTAATTATTTATTTCATTGGTATTGTTGTAAGCTGTGAGGGTCAGGAACCAGTTAACGTATGTTCACTAGAAACTGAGATCGTATCACTAAATAACAAATCCACTTAATTTTCCCGTTATATCTATATGAATTGTGTGCCATGGGCCCTTGGGAGCTTTACAGACAATGCAAGAATCGACAAATCTGTAAACATTTTTTAGCATCCGCGGGAACCAGTACTGTTCGTCAATTTTATCAACAATTTTTTTCATGCCTAATGTGTTTTATTTTGTTGCGTACATGATTTTTAAGGGTCCAAATAAGTGATCACGGAACTATTGGTAGCCAACTACTAGTTTTATTTCTTTCGACTTTACGATAAAGCACGCCGTTACGAACGTCGTAAGTGGGAGCGACCGTATCGGACCATTCGTTATTTTCAAACTATAAGGTCCTGAATTCGGAGTCTCGCTGCTGTGCGACTTTAAGCCAGCTATCATGTGCTACTGCATATGCATGTAGCTCAACGAAATTAACATACTTAATGGGCTTAGTCAACGTCTGGTCGTCATCACTGGTCGTGTGATTCGGAGTCGAGGTAAGATTCCGCGAGAGGAAATCAGCGTACCCCATGCCTTCTTTGTACACGATGTCAAAATCGTAGGCTTGCAAATACCAACAATGGACGCGTCGGTACAGATCTACTTTAGACGCTTTTAAGGAGTAACAGTCGCTACACTTCTAGGAAGGCCTGAAAGAGAAAAGTTGCGATTATTAAGCAATCTCAGTTATTTCACGACTAGCTTTTGCAACGTAGAAACCATATTATTAGTAATACAGAAATCGGTCGATGATTATTAGTAAAGATACTTTATAAAGCCATTAGGAGGAGCACATCCTTCGATGAAGTTGCACGATACAAAATAAATTCTTCAGGGATGGCTTGCGTTAAAATACTAAAAACGTTGTGGCCAGTGGAAAAAAAAACAAAGAATCACGTTCCGTAGGCCAATGAAATATTAGATCACAAATTTCTGGTGTAAGACATCAAAATTAATTTACTAATTAATGTATATCCAAAATTTGGAAATTATATATTCCCAATTATAGGTTAATTCAATTTTGTATTTCTATTAGATTTCCCGACGAAGTAATTTTACTTTTTCGAAAAATAATTGTTTGCTGAGAATAAGGACTCCTTTGTATCAGTTTTTTTAACACCGACAGGATATAATATATTGGAACTGCAATATAAAATACACACACTGCAAACTAAAAGAAAAAGTAAATAGTTCACAATATTAACGAGTAAGTTTATTTAAATACATTGTCCCCCAATAAAGTCTAAAGTACAAACCAGACGATAAAATTTATTAACAAATTTGTTTTTGTTACAGGCTATCGGATTCAATGCGCATGCCATTGTACGCCGTAAATTATTATTTGAATAATCTTGTTCAAGCATACAAACAACAAAAAACATATAACAAAAATGACCTGTTAAAATTTTCAGGTGTACGGAGATTTATCCAAATGTGAAGTATATATATTTTTCACACATATTTTTTTTTATTTTATTATATTGTTCATATATTTGTAGCAAATATTACCCAATTTGGTTTGATTCTTGTATCTAAATTAAATTGTAATAGAAACAATGATTACAAAGAAAGATGAGGTCCCGATTGAAACATAAGGGTGAGAGAAAATTGATTTCTCATTAAGTTCTCCTACATTACATGATGTGTTATATTTTCTATGGAATATTTTAAGAAATCCAAGATTGACATTACTGTTAGTACAGGTTTTGGTCATGCATAATATTTGCATTTTACAATTATGCATGTTACATGCATAATATTTGGACAATTATAGTATACGTAATAAAGATTTTGTACATTTATTTGATATTTTGGATAATTATTATTAATCGAACGGCTAAGACCCTATTTTCAAAGTCAAGACAGTCTAAGTATTATTCGTAAATCTACTAACTAGTATCGTGTTAATATTTAGAATATCACAATTTAACCTTTGACCGCCGCTGTTGTAAATATTCAACGGACACACAAGATACAAAAATGCTGACGTATCATCTTAGTAATAATGTTTTAAGAGATGGCGGTTATCCCCCGGTGCCATATAGGATCGCTTAAAAAGATTTTTTTTTCAGTGTTTTGGGCCATTTTGTCAAAGTATAGTAAGTTTAAATACCGTCCTTATGTATAAAACTTATATTTCTACAATATATGTTACATTCATATATGTTACAGTCTTGTTGAACAAGACAACCAGTCACAGACTAGTGGCTTAATAGCGGTTGTGATACAAATGTTTCTTTTAAGACCAAAACATGTACCTTATTCATTGTATCTTTTATTTCAACTACACCTTTTATTTTTTAGCCTATACTTAATAAATAAATGCACGTTATATTGCGCCATCCTGAATATGATACTAATAAGTTATAATCGTTTTCTAGTGTGACGGAGTAATGAACGTTTGCCTCTCAAAAGTAAGTCGTGTTTGTTATACAGTGGCGATAGTTGAAGTCGAGGTCTCTTTTTAACTGAGTTAACGTATGGCACACACGGCAATTTCCAAGGTAGATAGTTAAAAATTGGTTTGTGTTTTTTTAATCACTTACAAAAAAACGTACATATGTATATTCGCCTGAAGACAGGTAAAATTTCATCTAGAACTTTTCGAAGTTTTCAAGGCCTTTGCCTTGAAAGCAGCTACAAATTAAGATTAAAACAGAAAATTATTCTGTTCTGAGATCTCTCCTGTATCCTAAATCAGGAATCGGAACCATGTTGCCCGAATTTCATATGAGGAAAGCCGCGGGCAATACCTAGTAATAATGTAAAACAATTACAGTGTGAGGGTAGAGCATGCGAAGCCCTGGTAATTATAAAATTTTAAATACATAACCTATAATTCATATGTATAATATTTTGTTAATTTTGAAAAGCTTTGATAGGTTTTATGTTCAGTTTTTCTATTAATGTTGTTTTTAATTAACTTACAGTGTCGCTCTGGAGGTTGTTTAACATATGTAAGTAAAACAAAATATTTCTATTGAAACCACTAATGTGACCACTCGTAACCTTCTATAGCTATCAGAATTACGAATTTGCAAAACTATCCGTCCAGGAAAAACATAGGGCATATCTAGTTATCAAATTTCTTACTTATCATGTCATGTAACTAAAAAAATGTAAGGAAGTAGTAATTTTCTAAAAACCATGTTTCTAATGCAAGCGACTTGACTTGGTTATTAGACCCTTTGATTTTATCACGCAAAAATAACGACTTAGCCATATGACATACTTTCCTAAATATTTTTGAATACTTCCTGACAAAAATTATAAATTCTGGTTCTGTAGTATATACTTTCAAGTCGTATAGCTCATATAACCTAGTCCTACTTTTAAAAATGCCAGGTGTGGCCCAATCATTGAATCTGATATTATTATTACATATATATATATTTTAAGTAAATACTTTATCAAATTTTTTCTTAATAGTATAAAAAAGATTTTCATAAGGACTATCTACATTTTGATCATTAGGTTTAAATTGATTTAGTGAATTATCAACATTATTTTTAAATTGACTTATGCGGTTGTTAGTAATTGGCGTATAACGGATATTAATTACTTGCTGTAAGTCATGACGGTGTTCAAACTGTGCTAATTTAACACTGTGATCTGATTGTAAACAATTAATTATTGATTTTTTAATAGTTATTTTTTCACAAAAAATATTATCAAGTCGTAGTAGCGGTGATCCTAGTTGGCTCATTAAATTGATTAAATAGATAATATGACTTAAAAAGATTGAGAAACCTCGAAGAAGATATTGATTGATCTAAAATATTTATGTTAAAGTCACCACATATGATAACCTTTTTTTTAAACTTACTAAATTTACTGAGCACTTCTTCCATAGTAGATTCAAATAAAATATAATCAGATGATGGATCTTTATATTTTAAACTATTCTGTAATAATATACGTGATCCACCCCTAATTGCTGATCGTCTCATGTACAAGCTACCAACTTCATATTAATATTTATTAAACAATTATAATTTCTTAACCAATGTTCAGTTATACACAAAATATGCACATTCATGTGTTCCAGAAACAAACCTACCTCTAATTCTTTGCCAGAGAAGCCTTGTATGTTTTGATGTACTAAATTTAAATAATTGCTTTTTTGCTTCTCTATTGTCTTGACACATAATTTAAATGATTTGGAACATATTCCAAGGTTTTTTTTGATAATTATTCTGCTCAATAGAAGCAGGCAAGCTAGCCAAATTACTGGCTATGTTATTTAAATAAAATAATAGCGAAAGTGCTATTTGTCTTTTAAAATAATTACCCAGATAATATTTATCTTTAGTCTTAGAATAACTTATATAAATTGAATTTGAATTAATTAATTTATAAATGTCAATTAAATGTATTTTACTGTCATTTGTAAAAGATATTGTGTCTAATGTCATATTTATTTTATACCTAATATCATTTTCTTGCTGTGACAATTTACCACTGTAAGGTAATGTAAACAAAATCATCTTTTTAATATACACAAACTATTACAATATTTTATCATTTCGCCTTTGTTTACATCACCCCTGTCACCAACCAAAATAATTAGCCTGGTGTTATTTTCAAATTTATAGTTAACAATTTTATTCATCAAGTCATTATAAGTTATACCCGTAAAACAGTAATTCAGTACTTGTTGTCCCAGACAAGTACTTAATACATGGCCCATGTTTTTACCAATATCGTCACTAAACATAATAATATTATTCTTATTTAAACTGGATATCCTATTTGAAATGTTAGATGTTTGTTCAGAAGGAGTGACAATAGAATTTTGCTCACATCTTGTCTGTGACCCCAGTGAACAAGCAGAGTATCTATTAATGAGTCCTGGTTGCTCAGCAGTTTCTTCAAGGCCACGATGTGTTCTGTACTTTCCAATTTATCATAATTATACCTATTTGTAACATTTTCTAATTATTGTTTGAGACTGTCAATTTCAGACTGAAACAAATGTATTTCACAAGGTGACCTTGTATAAGTTTGGGCAGAAAAGTTACCGGGCACGTGCCAGTAGCGCGAATAGGGACTGGTCGAACCTACAGGGACTCGCGACGACGGCCGCCGGAATCTCGGTCTTAAAGTGTTGCGTTTTCTATGTATAATATGTATGTATTAACAAAAAAAAATTTTGAGTATGTTTATCTGTTGTTTAGTACCTATTTTTCACGCTTAACTTGGTACTAGATAGCGCTGTGTGAATGTCAGTAGATATTTATATTTATTTTTAAAATAATTTTCAATATTTTTTACTATAAGTCGTAACGTTATAATTGTATTTAAACTGGTAATAATTCATGAAATTCTTCATTCTAGGGCCAAGGAACTGCTTCCACGTCAAGCGTAAGTCTGAAATTTTACGGTAGTATAATGGTCTTTAAACAATGATAAATTACAACTTTTATTTGTGTGCGTTACCCTAGCAAGAAAGTCGGTCCTAAAGTGATATGAACGGTACCAATATTTAGTGCTCAAATACCAATTTTTGTACATCGGAATAAATCGGAAAGATGTATTCCTGTAGGGTAACGTTTTTCTAGCTCGTAAATTTTAAACAAAACACTGGCGAGAAAATATAAAAGTATTTGTTTATATCTTTTTATATACGAAACATACGAAGCTGAAAAATTTCACAATAATATTTGACGACACGACCTAATTTATTTATTTATGGTACACAAACAGGATACAGTCTTTACATTAAACACATATAGAATATAAATCATTCTTTCCTGGTTTTTTAAAAAATCGCATTAACTTTTGATTATATGTTTTTTTCTCTCGAATCTAATTTGGCACATTGTAAGCTATTTGTTCACGTTTTTGCCGGAGCTTTAACCGGACTTATTTTTATTTCCCTCCGAGGTTTTTTTAAAATTTCCCTACTGGACACTATAACACCTTTAATTTTGTTATAATTACAAATGAAATACAATAAAAGTTACTCTAATTAATAAAAAGATTCTACATATAATGTTTTCAATTACAGTGCCTGGGACACAAATGCAATTCCAATGTAATGTAAACTTGTAATTATTATTTTTATGCCATACTAGCTATTGACCGCGACTTCCTCGCGATTAATTCGGGTAACACGGTTCCCCTTTCCTGATTTCGATCACATAATTAAAGAACCTCAAGGTAAATATATAACTAGGTATAGGCACGCGCAACGAAGTGGGAATAGTAGGCACGGGTGAGGACAACACGAAATTCCAGAAGTGTGCATTTCTCATGAATATTTTTCATTTTTAACGCTTTAAAATAGTCAAGTGTGCAATTCGATCGTGCAAAAACGATACTAGGAAACAAACAAAATTTAAAATACGTTATTACTTTTCATCGGTAAGTCGATTTTTATTCTTTTTTTTAATTATTCAATTACTGGGTCTCCGCGGGGGTGAAGGAGACGCGAGAGGCGGGCACGCACAGACCTTCCCGCGCACCGCTCGCCCTGCCCGAACTCTTAGTGATGTTAGTCGACAAACGCTAGTCGATATTTATATTTTTTTTTATTAAAGGCAAGGAATACTATTACTACTACTAATATTTATATACTTGAGATTTAAAGTTACATAAACGTAATATAACTTAAAGACTTAAAAAAATTATGCGCAATAATTTCTTATAAGTAAATCTTTTTGTGTTAATATAGTGTTTTATAAAGTACTAGCTTTTGCCCGCGGCTTAACTCGCGTTAAATTGGGGAGAATATGATACCACTTCCCTGGTCAAGAATTTTGGGACAGATTTCAGAAAAATTATATGCAAGGTTTATTGTTAGTGACAATTGTCCTCATACTTATTTTTAGCTTTCTTACTTGTAAACTGTGAAAACCCCTCTAACTTTAAAGGTTTTGGGTTCCATTTCCGAAAAAAAATAAGTAGTACAGTAAACTAAAGTAGTAAAGTTTAAAGTAGTTTAAATCAAACACATTGTCAGCAACTATAGATCTAATAACGAACATAAAGATGAGCATAGATAAGAAACAAATCGTGATAGGTGTATTCATTGATCCAAAAAAATGCCTTCGATACTGAAAGCCATAAAATACTGATACAAAAACTCGAAGACATGGGTCTGGCAGGTAGTGTACTTTCTCTTTTCAAATCTTATGTCAATAATCGCCAACAAGTTGTCAAACTCAATAATTCACAAAGTTCTCCTAAAGTCGTGTCCTTGGGCGTGCCCCACGGCTCAATCCTCGGACCACTGCTATTCTTAATATATATAAATAATTTGGGTAGCATTGGCCTAACCGGTGCCGGTTCGAACCACACAGGCCTCATCCAGTAGCGCATTATTCCGTGTCAAAATGTCATTTACGAGTGCGCTGCCGAAGTCACTCCGAATGTCTCCGTAAAAATACGATTGTGAGTCGAATGAACACTATTTGTAGCTGCTAGTGTGTATACTTTGTTTACCATGCATTTCATTCTACCTACATTATTGTTTGTATTTTATGTTGTACGAGTAGCTCTTATAACTTACACAGAATAATATATGCATGTATTGAGTAAATGAATTGTAATATTCTTTTAGATACAATAAAGATCTTAACCTGAACAGGGAATTAATAAATTTGCGGTTCATTAATGTGTGTGTGTGTCAAAGTAAAATAAGTAAGTGTAAAAGTAAAATAATTTTTTTGTATCATCTAGTGTTGCCGCTCGATAGTCGACTATTGATAGGCTATCGATAGTCCACCGATACTTGGACAAAAGCAATAGTATCGATCGGCCTGCCGATAGTATCGATACTATCGATAGTATAGATCATTTTCGATTCACTATTGATAGTTCGGCAACACGGTATCATCAATATGATCAGCACTACTTTATTAGAATAAGTCTACTTAATTAACCATCTTGGAGTAATCTCCATAATTAACCCAATTAAAAACTAAGAACTAGGCGACCATATGTTACGAAGACGTTCCAGTTCCGAAAAAAACAATTTCTGTTCATACGAGACCGTAATTATAACGGAGGTCTGCGTTTGTTGACTTTGATTCACAAAGTAGTTTAGATTATAAACACAACCTCTTGGTTATGTATGGTTCCCTTGTACGTTTTCGAAAATATTCAGCATACCCAATGGTGAGTAATATATAAAGGTCGCTGGTGCTGCATGAAAAAACCGGAAGACTGATATCGGAATCTCATCATCATCTGAATGGGGTGACCTGTGATAATTATGCTACTCATAAAAATAATATAATAATGCGAAGCAGTCGTGGTACTAATCTGATAAATTAGTGCCATTTGTATAATCAATGGTACTGTACAATGTTTGTACCATGGCACTGCGCCATTATGTCCATGAGTTTGTTCAATGGCGGCGTTCAATGGCGGATTCCGACAGAGGTATTTTATTATTGCGCCATAAGAAAAATATTTTTTGTATCAACAAATAAATACGTGACCTACCTAGATGCATTGCATTACAATTAATAAGTTTGCCATATTATTTTCCGGACAAAAGGTCCTCTAGGTAGGTACCACCGCCATGCGTGTTCTTCTGTTTCGGGATGAGGACACTGTAGCTAGTAAATTACCGGGTATAAGAGACCTAACATCTATTGTTTCAGGTGTCGGGCGAAGGGTAGCATTGATGGAGAATAATAACTGTTTATCAGTTGTTGGTTTCAATCAATGCCGCCCTGTCATGGCTTTTAATTTCTCATATAGGTACCAGACCAAATAGTTCATATTCTCAGGATTTGATATCGATAATAAACTTTTTAAATACACAAAATCTCAATTGAATAGCTTTAGTACTTTAGATTTAATTGATACCTAAAATACACCGATGTCGTCACAGACACACTGATAATCTCATGAACACCAAAATATTTAGCTACTTCCTGAAGTGCTAGAAAGCAGAAATGTTCCTTATTTTAAAGTTATATAAATTACTACTCTTATTACTATTTGTTTAATAAACTGTTTTTTGCTCTCGTGTAAAGTTATACACTTTTGATCTAAAACACATTGGATTATGAGCGACAATATATATTATCATACTTGTACACCAGCAACGCTTGGCAAGCGTCGCTGTACTGTATGTTATCAGAACTATGAGTAAATAAGCCCACTTTTCTGTACAGTGCACAGGCGAACGCTGTTTATCATTGGTAAGAGGATTGTTTTATAGTTGTTTATTTTTTAGTTGTCTCACGCTATTGAGCCACATTTACAAGTTGTTTCTTGGAGTCATCGCGAACCCTCTCGCTCGTAGGTTTGGCGACTTTTAGCCTCCGAGCAAAGGCTTCAGCATCATATACCACATTAAGTCCATNATATAATATCTATATTTTTGACTAGATGATGGGCTAATGATATTGGGTGATTAAAATCAACGATTACAATCGAGTTCTATGTTAAAAGAACTCGATTGTAATCGTTGATTTTAATTTTAAATTATAAACAAGATAATGTTCAAAAATGCATTTATTGTGATTATCTGATAATTTTTTCTTGGATGTCAATAAATTCCATTCAAATTTATTTTAATATCAATAACTCGTTTTCACTGTAATGCTTACAACATTCTTTTTTACAAGTGTGAGGGCACGAATTGTTTTGCTGAGGTAAGTGATAGTATGATATCGAAGGAAATTAAATTATTTTCAGCCTGTATATAAACAATATCACACGGTTGATACTACAGTTGTCATGAAGTATATATGTAACAGACAAAATATAACGTCTAAACAACGTCAAGATCACATAAAAAAACCATTTAAAAATTGTTTGTGATTATTTCAGAGAACAACACTTTTTGTGAAAACTGATCGTTTATTGGTCATGTGATAATTTAATTGCAGAGATCAGCCTAAATACTCATATCCTAAATTAATAATTTGCATTTAATTCAAATTTAGTAGTGTTCTTTAAATATATATAATAACTGCCTACCTACGAGATAGGTAAACTTGTGTTCTATAACTAAATTTTGTTGGGATCAAGTTACATGTTCGAAATTAACAGAAAAAGTTAGACCTGCTTGTATTTATAATTTGAGATATAGATACGGACAGTTTTAAGAAAAGGGATTTTGCTTGTAGTTATGAGAGTAAACTTGCATGTTATTGAGAAGCAGAAAAAAATGCCATACGAATAAATAATAAATATATATTTTACCAAAAATTATAGAACTTAATCATCTCGAGTCATTCATGAGTCATCAATCTGCTTCTTCATCTGTTCCTATTCATGTTTAATCATATGGCTTTCCTGTTATTCATAAACAACAGGTTAATTACCAAATTAATGAAATGCTAAACGAAGGGACAGTCAGACCTTCGACATCTCCATGGTCGTCCCCAATATGGATAGTTCCAATAAAGATGCTTCAACGGAAATGCGTATATCATTGATTATCGTAAACGACATCACAATCGGTGACTCCTACCCAATTCGAAATATTTCCGAAATCTTAGACCAGTTGATAATATAAATATTTTAGCACTCTCGATCTGGCGTCAGGATTTCCTAATTGTACAGCATTTTATAAAACCTTAACTTTTTTCCAAAGTTTATCCTCATATAAATGTACCAAATTTATCTTCCGATTTTAATATTATAAATGATAGTTGTTGTAGCTCTGATCAAATTAGTAAACTCAACAATAATATTGTAATGCCTAAAATTAAAAATGTAAATTTAGATACCTCAAAATCTTTCAAACTTGTATCCAATCAATTAGTTTCAAAATTAGCGAATATTAAAAATACCATATTAATGTATAATCAAAAAGTTTCCCTATTTAAGTGTTTTATCAGTTATTATTGAAATAAGTTTCATTTCCTTTTATATGTACAACAAGTGGTCAAGAAAAGTCACTAATAATAATTCAAATGATATTAACATTGCTCCAATTCAAGATAGCATATATATATATATAATGTGTTCAATTCGTCCGGTGCATTGTCCAATAAATGTTCCCTTAATGCGCCGTTTTAATTACGCCAAGGCAGATTGGGACTACTTCTCGTGGGCTATAGACGAAGCTCTGGATATTGAATATTGTTTTTAATAAAACGAACCTGCGTGAATGTCTTTAGCCTGATTCTGTATCTCAGCAACCTGTACTGAGGCTCTTTGACCTGCGTTCCTGAAATTTTGAAAGGCTGTATCTTCAGTGTTTACATATAGTGTTCCTTTCATATTCTATTCTTTATAAGGAATAATCATTTCACATCGTTATCCATTCACAAAATTCAATATTTAACATATTTTTTCGCTAATCACTTTCACAATCGACAAAATAATTATATCGTTGCCACTTTTTTGATAATGACCCAAAATATGTAATGTAATAATATATTTCACAAGACAACAACGTTTTTCATTTCAATATTCATAAATGTTCAGATTATATTTCACAAGACAACAACGTTTTTCATTTCAATATTAATAAATGTTCAGATATTTATGAAGCTAAAATGACTTTTACTGTAAGGAACTTATTGATATTTTAAAATTTTCAGATGTGGATAAACTCGTCTGGTTCAACTTATTTGATGGCGATTGTACATTTACTATATATTCCATCACCCAAATAATTATTTACTTTTCTTACAGTGCCATTCAAAACTTTGTACAGCACGTGTAAGTTATACGGTATTCGTACCGTTATCATCAAACTTTCAAAACACATTAAATTAAATCTAGATCCACTACGTACAAAAATATATTTCTATTTATATTAGTAAAATGTAATCGGAGTCTACCCTAGCAAAAAACTTCATTTGAGAACCTAAGTAAATAATAAAGGCAGGAAAAAACACAAATTTCACTGGATACTAATAACATAATGGGCATTAAAGAATGGATGAGTTACTTCACAATGAGTGAATTAAGCCATAACAAGTTATTTGATATGACTGAGCAACTCATCGTGACAACCAGCAATGTTATAAAAATAAGCACAAATTTAGTATACATTGTCAACATGTAAGGAATCCGAAACAAATTTGAACTTTAAATATATAAATTGATGATATAATAAGTGCAAAGCTGTATGGAATGTAATTAATGAGTATTTAACAAAAAAACTCGAATGAGTGATATAAGAACTAATGACTAATACAGACGCGTATAACCACAAACTATGTAGGAGGTCTTTCAATCAGTATTTCATAGACAATGTCTCGGGTCTGAATTAATTTAAGCATTACGATATCAACGTTGTGAAGACCTAACGTTATTTGCCGAATGCCGCCCAGCCAAGCTAAATCCTCGTACTAGCTTCTAAGTTGTGCCGGCCAAGTTGGGTTGGTTGGAGAAGGACGCTATCAACGCATTATGATTGTGACAGGACATAAAATTATACATGACTTTGGTCTTTATAAATTCATGCTAATTCAGGGAAATTCATTTAGGCTAATTAGCATCTCAGCAAGCTCTTTCAATGACTCTGGCATAATGACAATATTGTCAGAAAAAATTTCAATACACTCTCCATTAACGTCTCGTTTCAGACCAGTCCAAGATCTAAAAGATATCGTCCATTGGTTGCGTTTAACAATTTCAAAGGCAAACGATATTAACTTTATATTAAAAATATAATGGCAATTGTATTCTTTATTTCATAATTTCTTTTCAGTGTACGGGAGCAGCGTGTAATGCTACTGTAAGTATTATCAGTAAACATTGACAGAAACGTACAGCACTTCTCAAGAACCGAACTGTAGTCTACAGTCGTCCAATTCAACTTTTGTCATCGTAGTCTATTTTTGTAAGCTCTTTTACATCATTGCTATATATTTCTCCTTTTTATTCTTACTTTAGAACCGATTCATAACTTGAAAGACTTTTATTACAAACAAAAATCTGAAATCAGCCATATTAATTTAAATAAGAAATGCAGCAATATATATATATATATATATATATATGTTTTTGTTATGCATATGAAAAAGAAAGAATAAAAAAACAAAGGAACGAATGTCAACGAAAGCGCTAATGACTCTAAACAAAGCGCGGTAAATGTTTAACTTAGCGGGCGCGTGTTTTGAGATTCATTAAAAATTATTATATTGTATCAGATAGGTAGCAGTTATCTAAGTTTTGTTTATCTAAGAATTTTTTAAGTACAAGTTGTAATTAGTTGCGGCTTATTTAGTCAGTTTTTGACATTGAAGATGTCTATACGTTCCTTTTTAGGGTTCATATCAATTTCGCAATATCTTCGAAAATTTAGAATTTAATGGGGGGATCTTATGGTGTTAAAATTTTAAAAATTCGGGGACTTAAATCAGAAATTCAAAAATTATCGAAAAAACAGTGTTTTTTGGGGGTAATTTTTCATTAAGTATGCTACAATTCGGCCATTTTTCAAAATATAAAAAAAAAATGCCCTCGAGGTATGAATATTACGCATGATGTCATTCAGACATCAGAATTTTGAAAATCGGCCTATAATTACAATGCGTTTTTAGTGCCCTTATGAGCGCAATTTGTTGGAATTCTAGTGTGCGCGGCACATATCTCCAATCATCTCCGAAAATATGCAATCTTTTCATATATTTAAAAAATTATCGGTAAAAGAAACAGAGATTTTTGGGGGTCAATTTTAATCAAAACTGCCACAATTCGGCTATTCGCCATCAAAAAAAACATATATAGTCCTTGCAGTTTCCATAGTTAAAAGAAAGAGTAATATACCAAAGATCATCTTCAATGCCCCGTAGGTTGCGGGAACTGCAAGGTCTGTACATTTTTGTAAATATATTAAAATGTATCAAGAGGACGAGCCCCCCGATCCTGAGGGCTTCGTTTCCTCTGTTGGTCAGTTTGTGACTATATCAAACGAATCCAGTATGGACACTGATGCGCCAACATCAACAAAAAAAAACACATTCGCATGTAAGTTTGCAAACACTACAATTAACGACGTCGTTAACATCATGGATCAGCAGTTACCAAGCCCGCCAAGACTGTATATGTAGTGCAAATGCTTTCTTATACCATGAAAGTCTTGAAAAACAAAACCTAAGAGCTTTCAATGTAATGTAATTTCCCACACTTAATGTAACTTGCATGGGTCTACGCGGTGTAATAATGTGTACCAGAATAATGGGCACCTAAGAAGGTCATTGAAAATATTAGTTCTAATAGGCGTTGGTAGGATATTGAAAGTCAGGCGGTTAAATTACAAATCGTTCACCGATGGTAGTTTAGTTTGGAAACCATCACAAACAGTTGTTTTTTACCTGATGGACAAGTTCTCCCTTTCACGTATTTTTATTTATTTTAATGCTTTGTCTGTAGAATTATATATTTTTCCTACTCAAAGCGTTATAGTTGCTGTTTTGGACACACTAAACTAATTGGTGTCCCCGAAATTTCGGCAAGAGGATTTCGTGAATTAGTTTGGAACACCCAATTATCACCAACCGGTGGTAATTGTCTTAAGTCACCTACAACTATTACAGATATACCAGGAAATAAAACTGACGAATGAAAAATTTGCTGCAATCGGCGGTTTATTTGCTGAAAAGTTCTAGACCCAAGCATTGAAATTTCGGCAATAATTATTAATCACAATTTTGATGATTTGGCGTAGTATGTGTGTGTATTGGCAACACTTGGTGAGAGTTCTGGTAAAATACTTCCTTCTTGTGAAATTGGTAAACTCAATGCATTGTCAGTTTGACCACCTATGCCAAAAGCAGCTTTTCCAGTAAAAGCTGTAAGTAATATCTTTAAGTCATCTGGGCTAGAACCAGGTTCTCTATTAAAACTAAGTGTCAATATTTGAAACAAAGCTCTTATTAAAACACTTTTGCCGACTCCTGCTCCACCACTAACAAAGAGATAAATAAGAAAAGACGAATAAGATAATTTTTCAGTAACGTGAAACAATATGTCTCTTTGATCAGAATTAAAATTTTCTGGTTAAAGATAGTACTTCATCTTCAGTTAATTGAGGTGGTAAAGCTATATAGTTGCAACTATCACCACATAGCATTGGTCCTGGATTAGCACCTGGTATCATGTCTTCAGCGACGTCTCCTATTTGGGTCTCAAACTCAATGTCATTGAAAGGATTTTCATTAAGTCCCCTTCCGACAATTCTTCACATTATTCAGTAAGCTCTGTATTTCTTATAGCTAACATTAAACGCTAACTGCTCTGGTCCTCCTAATTTGTTAAATTGTTCACTCTCAAGTTTGATATTTTCCTTCATTTCTATAAATTTTTCCTTTAAGTTTATATCAGGATTAGTTAATTCACTTTCTTCGTTACGCCATGAAATATACAACATAAGCCGTTCTTTATAAAAATTATCTGGATCGTTTAAATAACGGAAACAGCCGAAACAAATTATCCTTGGTCTTGCTTTTTGTCGTATAAATCCTAGATTGTCTTGTAATGGCCACCAGTTACCAATCATTTCATCAGTTTGGTTTTGAGAACAGTCACTACATGGACTTTTATTTGGTTGTGTTACTGATATACGTAGAGGACTTTTCAAATAAACAAATTCTACAGCTTTAAGCAGACCCATGCATTCCCCAGTAAAAACGGTTGATTCTGGTGGAAGTTTAACTTTTTGGACTATACTGTACTGATAGTGGTAAACACCAACTCCGACGTAACCAGTTACAGGGCTTTTAGACGCATCAGTATATATATGGTGATGGTCGGAAAACCTTTCATGGGTAATAATGTTAAATTTGTTACAACTGACGGATCATCTTTAGTAACAAGGTTATAATGGATATGAAGTGCTAAAATAGGCAATCATAATCAATAGTAAATATCGGAAGCATGTTTCAACGGTGGAGTGGGATTGGATTGATAAAATTCATTGTAGCTATTTAATAAGCATGGTATATAGTTGTTTATGAGACCAATAACTTCATGTTGCCACGCAGTCCAAAAGGCGTTGGAGTTTGTCCGCAAGTTGGTGATTAGAAGTTTGAAGTGTTCGAATAGAAATTTATCAGATAAGAACTGTCGTCACAAATGTAAGGGTGGATCCGAATATTCTATTTGTAGAGCATTAATTAGACTACTCCTCATTGCACCTGTTATAATGCGTAAGGCTTTCGTGTGACGATGTACGTCATATTTTAATGTTAATATGGTGGAGGGTAGGTTAGTTACTTAAATAAAATAGTCTGTCGCTTAACCTCGCCTTTGATTGACGCTCCATTGGCGACGAGGATGGAATCAGCTAGTGTAGTGACTGTCTTCCTTAACGAAGAGTACAATATATTCTGTGTAATATGTGCTGCGGGATGAATCTTCCACGGTCATCATTAACGGCTATCGACACTGTAGGAATATAAATTCCTTCATCGTATTGGATTATACCAACCGCATTTATTAAACGCCTTATTGGTTCAGGCCATTGCACTGTCTGCGCGACGTGCAGTAGATCTGCGTTAACTTCGTACTTATACGATAAATCTGCATCACGGGCAGGTAGAGAGTAGGCAGTTTTCTAACTTCGCTCTAATACTGCCAAAAACACACGATACTGTGCGTAAACACTTGGTACCACAATCTCATGATACGATACAGCAATAAAATCAGGTGACACAAGCCAAATCCAATTTCTCGTGTTGTAATAGACAATGTGATGTTTTAAGGCTGTGATTCTCACCGATCTTAGCCAGCATAGTCGTCACTCGACTTGGCTGCAGATGTAGGGTTGACTTAATCATGGCATCAAGTACCAGACAGTCGTCTTGCACCTCAACTCGGCGTTTGTTTCTACCCTTGCTGTCTGAAATCCCTGACGGGGCCGTGGTTGACCGCGTCCTCTTCTCTGGCGGACGGAATTACTCTATTTGCTGGTGGAAATAGGTTTCCATAGCTTCGTAACGTTGCAGCGCTGGCGACTAGCGTCTGTAAGAATTTCGTCGAAGTTCATTTTAATGAACAAGTCGATGCGTCGGACTGGGAATCAGCACCCCTAAAAATCGGGACGATGTATTAGCTCGCGATTATTCGGCCGGGGACAGATAAGTGGGCAAAAGCTTAAGTTATTAAAAGACAGGCCCGGTATCCTACAAAGTAAATAAAAGTAAAAAAACAGGTGCAAAGACGACTGCCAACGTCGTCTTTGCACCTCAACTCATCAACTCGGCGTTTTTCTACCCTGCTGTCTGAAAATCCCTGACGGGACCGTGTTTGACGCGTCCTCTTCTCGGCTTCATTACACACCTCGCGTGTACTGGCTTTCGAAAACACAGGCTCATAGAGATAATGAATACCTATTTATTACACAGTGGGAGATTTTTGTCCGCGTTTGCTAGTATAATATCTAACTTTTTAAAGCGGATTTGTTTCCAGGTTCTAATACAAATGTGCCATAATCTAATACACTCCTGATTAAAGCATTATAATAAGTTTAAGTGTACATGGAATAGCACCCCACCAGACGCCTGTAAGGCATCTTAACATATTTGTAAATGCTCACATTTAGCAACTATATAATTACAATGATCCATGCCGGACATTTCACAATCTATGATTACACCTAAAAATGTTATGTTAGCCTTGACTGGTAGTATGATGTCATCATATAAGATTTGAATAGAAAATATGGTTTACGGGAATAACACTGAAGTGGCTTTCGAGTTACTTATCAAATCGTACTCAATTTGTTGAAATACCTGCACTCAAATAAATATGGAGCAAGAACTTTTTAAATCTGACACTTTAAAAATCAAAAGAAATTGGTGTTCCACAGGGCAGTATATTAGGTCCCTTATTATTTCTTCTTTACATCAACGATCTGCCGTTAGTTAGCAAATATAAGAGTTTCTCTTCGCTGATGATTTTCAATTGTTATCCCGAATAGCGGTGGTGTAAATTACAGTGAAGAAATAAGCAAATGTGTCACAAATATAATTAACTGGCTAAATAGGAATAATTTAAATATTAATATCGAAAAGACTAAATATATTCAATTTTTAAATAGAAACGGGAGAAGACATGACTTTAATGTGACATATAACAATTTACAATTGACAGAATCAGAGGAGACTATATTTTTAGGTTTAAGACTAGATAATTACTGCTCATGGAAATCCCATATTGACCATGTTTGTGGCAAAATCAATCGCTTTAGGTACGCTCTTTGGAGACTGACAACCTTACCAATATGCGAACTGCTTTGAAAGCATACCATGGCTACGTAGCTTCTAATTTGAGGTACGGGATTCTATTGTGGGGCAATTCAGTAGCGATTCAAAGATCATTTATCGCGCAAAAAAGTGCATCCGTGCAATAAAAAATGTACCTCCCTTAACTAGTTGCAAACCATTATTTAAAGAATTGAAGCTCCTAACACTTCCTTCAATGTACATCTACGAAGCGTGTGTTTTTGCTAGACAGAATCTTGATTTATTTACGAAGAAAAAAGATGTATGTAACTTTAAAACTAGATATCCAAACAAATTAGTATTACCACACATAAGACGCGATATTTGTAGAAGAAATTGTTATTCGATGGTGGCCAGATTATATAACAACCTACCATCTGAAAATTTGTAAATTGCCTACTTCTCATTTTAAAAAAAAAAATATTTCAGTTATTGGTCAACAAATGTTACTATTCGTTTCAGAATATTTAAGTGATAAATTTGACATGTACTTTATTTGCACCCTAAAAAATAATTGTTTATCTGCCTATTATGAAACTCATTTCAGTATATATTTGATTATAATAATTTACTGTGACAATTATTTAATCCTAATTATTTATTAAATTTAAATGTTAATTAATCACATGACATGACGTCTTATAATAGTGGTAAATGATATACGATTACATTGTTATAGTTAAGTATGTAAATTTTGTAAGCCAGAAATGGTAAATGTGCTGTACTTATATATATGTATTTTAAAATTGTCACCTATAAAATTACCACATTTGAACAAATAAATGATTTGATTTTATTTGATTTGATTTGGAGGTGTTCTTTGTCTCGTAAAAATTATTGCACTACTTTTGGATGTGGAAAGTTCTAAACCATTGTGATCCAGTTTTTAAATCGAATTAAATCCGTAGAAAGAACATTACAAGCATAATTTATTGATTTGTCAGAATAAAATAACAAAAGGTCATCTGCATATTGAAGAATTTGTACTTGTCCATTTAAGCTATTATCTAAATCAAATGTGCAGATGTTATACAAAAAAGGGGTCAAAACAGAGCCCTAAGGCAATCCTCTCCATATTAGGCGAGAATTTGAATACCCATCAAGGCATAAATTAATTTTACGTTCACATAATATTTTTATAATTATATTACACATGTTTGTAGGAACCCTAGGTGTTTCTAATTTTTTATATAGGACAGATAATAGAACATTTTCATAAGCGGAGTTAATATCAAGGCAAACAGCTACTAATGATTCATTATTAGTAAAAGCTACACGAATATCAGTAGTTAGAATACATATACCATCTATAGTACTTTTACCCTTTCTGAATCCAAACTGAGAGTTAGATAAATATTGGCTATTTTCTATATACCACTCTAAACGATTTTTCACCAAATGTTCTATTAATTTTAATAACACGCTTGTTAATACGATCGGTCTGTAACTAGCACAATCTGATGGATTTTATGTGGCTTTAGAATTGGCAAAACAATTTGACATTTCCATTCTTCTAGGATTTCACCTGTCAACATTATTTTGTTTACTAACTCCAGATAATAATTAAATGAAATATCACACAGATTACTTAAAAAAGAATATGGAATGCCATCTTTACCGGGTGCTGAGTCCTTAAAGTTACTTAATCTACCTTTTAGTATTACCAATGAAAAGGGTGATTCTAGGTTAGAAATAGATGACGACATAGATTTACAAATAATAGGTGGAATTGTTTTATATGATGGGCTAGCTTCAGGGACCCATGGGGAGCCAATTTA
>PQWD01010403.1:0-49405 GCA_019425675.1 Leucinodes orbonalis
ACGAATATATTCGTAGATTGATTACTACCCGATCCTAAGATGATATTTAACCATTAAGCAAATGAAGCCAATAAAGGATTCTTTTGAAACATTCCTCTCAAAGCCTAAATACATAGCAACGGTTCGCAATCTTATCTACGTGTAACTGAAGTTAATCTCCGCTGAAAATGTGCGAATTCCTCGTAAATTGCGTAAGCGTATCCATGTGTTGTTAACATGTACTTATTAAGGGATATTTTTGCAGGCTAGTGGGATCAGGGAATTTTTAGAAAATTTGGGGTTACAAGTTACAATATGTAGTCTCGGTGTACGTCGTCTGTATTACTGCAGTAGCAGAAAATTTTTCATAAATATGTGTCTCCGTTTTGAAAAACAGAGGCTGTAGCTCACAAGCTACTGATGATTTTGCGGGCTACTAGAATTATTATTAGGGAATCGTTAGAAAAATTGGGATTAATGCAGTAACAGATTTTGTTCTTAAATATGTGTGTATTGTGTCTCCGTTTTTATAAAGAGGCTGCTGTAGCTCACGAGCAACTGATGACTTCAGGGACTCTGACAAAACAGTTGATCTAAGCATAAAATTATGTACTGTAGCATATATGTTTTCTGGAAAAAAAAACTTTTAAATTGACTAAAATATTTATATTTATTACAGTGTGAAGTTTGTTCTGTCCGTCGTCTAGTGCATATGTAATAAAGTGAGGTAATCCTTTATTTTTATTTCTTACTCATACGCGAAAAAAAAATTTGTGCAGGTGCGGGCGCGCTTCTGACGCAGCAACCTGCCTGGTTCATTTTATTTAAATAATTTTGTCCTCGAAATAGTGTAGCATCCTTGATACGCTTGAAAAGTTAAAAAGATAAACTTAGTGAGTAACGTATTTATAGTTTATACATAATGTATTTATAGGTTAACGTTAAATAAATGGAAAATGACTGAGAACGTATGTCAACGTTTAGTACTAACCGACATTCTTACTAAAACTGGTTAGCAAAAAAAGGTAATAGTGAGCTAACCTCATGCTATAGCGGAGTTTTGAGAACTTATACATGGGAACAATACTCTCATACATGAGTTTTGCGAAACTTCCGTATACGCAGCGTAAGTAGCGGAAGCTCTTATTAGGAAATAATTCGGATACGACGTACTGAAACCATAACATAGTGTAAGCCGTAAGGTGAACGTCCTTGCGTGACATAGGCTGTCGACGACAAACCGACACCTGCGCAGATGTTCGCGAGACGGAGGGTCAACAACGAATGCACTGCAGCTTTCTCCTTTTTTATTGAACTAGAGATAAACGAGCATATTGTTCACCTGATGGTAAGTGACACCGTAGGAGACCCAGACGGGCGTTCCATCCTTACGTGGTTGACATTCCACATATCCGCTCAACCCGATATGGTGCCTCGTTCCTAATGCGCACCGCAAAGGAATGAAACTCTTTGCCTCCTTAAGTGTTCCCCCGATCATTACAACCTGGCCGTCTTCTAGGCAAGAGTGAATAGGCTGTTTCTAGGCAGGCATGATCCATCCTCGGCCGCATCATCACTTACCATCAGGTGAGATGGCCGTCGAATGTCTGCCTATAGATAAAAAAAAAAGCCGTACCACATGGACATTTGTAAGACCAAAGGTCCCAGAATTGCGTTGCCGACCCTTTCAAATAATGTAAGTAGTCCTTTTTTCAAGGACTCATTTTTCATAGCTCCGAACATGTTTCAAGTGGAAGCTGCAATGCCACTGCCTATCAAGAGGAAAGAGCTCTCTTTAAACCTCGTTTGAAGAAGGACGGTTCGTAGTTATTTGGGAACCCCATGGTTGGGAGGTCGTTCCATAATTTGCATAAATGTTGACAGAATTTAACTGTGGAAGACTTCCAATTATCGTGATAGTGGAGATCGAATTTGGAGTTCTCCCGAGATGTACGGTGGTCAAACTCAGCCGCAGGAACAAGCCCGAACAACTTTTTCGGATAGACGTTCAGCTGATGGCCGCAGGTGTCCTTCATATCTTGACAAGTGGTCAACGCTTACGGCTCTCAGCCTTAAAATGCATAGAGCGACGGAGTACGAGAAACAATAATGCCGTCCACTCAGGAAAAGGTTATCTATCTGCCGTGAGCATATTCATCATCAGCTCATTAAACGTCCCCACCGAGAGGCACGAGCCTACCCGTATAGGGTGATTAGGCCTTAGTCGTCCACGCGGGCCCAGTGCGGATTGGACGACTTCACACACAACCTTCGAATCTCTTCGCAGGCATGCATGAAGGTTTCCTCACGATCTTTTCCTTCACCGTAGGAGCGTCGGATAACGTACATATATTTTCGAAAATTCGAAAATACATTGGTACGAGTTGGGATTTGAACCTCCGCCCTCCCGGTAGGAAGGCGACAGTCCACACCATTGAGCCACCGACGCTCTCCGTGAGCATATATTAGAGCTTAAACCGATAAATCTATGGCTTAAACAAATGTACTGGGTACTTTTTTTAGTCGTCGAAGTTGGAACCACCGCAGTGCCAGATATCGTGAAATAGGAGAGTTTTGCACTTCTGTGCTTCACTGTAGCCAGTAAAATTACCGGGTATAAGAGACCCAACATCTTTCGTTGCGAGTGACAGTCGCAACGCAGTGTTGACGAAAAATAACGATCACTACTGTTACTAATTTTCTTCAACACTGCATCTTTTATGGTCAGGTGTATCACCAGGTGAGCGAGCTGACCGTCCCGTCCCGTTTACTAATGACATGAAAAAATTAAGAGGTGTTTTTATGAAAAATATTGCAATAAAGTGATTCATCTCACATGATAGCAAGCGCAACACCTGCGCAGATGCTCGCGAGACGGAGGGTCAATAACGAATATAAAGCGCGGTGGTGTATTAAGAACATTAATGCAGTTATCAAACGCTAGATTTTAAATTGTAATTATTAAAAAATAGGCTGAAGAATTAGGCTCCAATCCGCACTGGGCCCGCGTGGACGATTAAGGCCTAATCACCTATACGGGTAGGCTCGTGCCCCTCGGTGGGGACGTTTAATGAGCCGATGATAATGAGACTGAAGAGAATACGAATCACTTGTTGGGAAGTTGGACCTTTTCCTTTTTTGGGAATGACTTATCAATGTTGACCGAGATGGCCTACGCTTACACTCACTGAAAATGTGCGAGCGCAGATGACTTTGAGCCTTAAAAAAATACACAAAGACCGTAAGGGCATCCCAGAGTGGAACTCGAACCTCGTCTTAGGGCGTTGCGGGCAGGGCTAGGTAACCTAGTACATGTTTTGGAACAAAAGCGGCCCGGCACACGTCGGTTATGAGAATAGGGACAAAATTGTACCACTGATGTTTAGCAAAGAACGGATATCAAGGCTCCCTCAGTTTGTTTATTTCATATATAGGTGATCGTGTTCACGCGTGGCAACCTTTAAAAATGTACAGGGAAAAGAAAAAATAGAGTCAACGGGCCCTTACCCTCCTCAGATTTAGGCATTCAGTAACTAAACACAGTGAAACACACATTCTTCCACATTTGAAATGTATTAATTAAAATTTTATCAATTATAATGTTGCCCATTTATAACTTATATTGTTCTTACCTTTTTCTTAGGTAAAACATATATGGTTTAAGTGCACTGTCTTAATATCATGTTTTATAGTTTAAAAACTTTATTTACTTTCGGTAGTCTAATGGTAAAGTTTCCGATATATTCGACGCACTCAATGCCCCTTAAATTACGTTTATATAAATATATAAATACATAAAATATAAATATCTTCTGACATTCACACATCGCCATCTAGCCCCAAGTTAAGTGTGAAGCCTGTATTATGAGTACTAAACAACGGATAAACATACATATATTTATATTTTTTTAAATACATACATATTATACATAGAAAACACCCTGACCATTACAAACAGACATGTTCATGCAGACAAATGTTTGTACTGCCCAGGGATCGAACCCGGAACCCTTGGTGTTGCGGACGATCTCTTAACCGCAACACCAAATAGGTCGTCTATAAATAAAAATAGACTGGCTCATCACTCCGATCGAGCTGGCCCATCCATCCCAAAGCATGGTTCTCAAACTGATATTACACAAAATATTTCATATTAACCTGCCACAAATGTATGCTAAATATGTATTTCAGTGTTCACATGTGACGCATGTGTCGTATTACACATGTACAACAATCCGAAGGCCGCCCCATGGATCAATATCAGATGCAAGTGAACAAACACAACCAATTGGACCATGAGCAAACATTTAAGTAAGTGTTGCTGTTAAAGGAAACAACTGAATATAATATTGACGACGTTACTTTGTTATAATATTCGTAATGTATCAAAAGAAATTACACTTTATGGTATGCCATTATTTTTACATCAATTAAAATTTTATATTTTCCTCTGACCTCCCCCTGGAAACTAATTGCCATGGCCGATTTGAATTTCAGACACTAACCTGTAAGAAGTAATGATCCCTTTATCAGTCAGTAAGTAACACGCATAAAACTATATACATACAACCAATTTCAGTTCAATCTATCTCGAGTCCTTGCGAGACATAGGTCACCCATTTGCGCCCAGATATCCCGGTCTGCGTCCCTTTTTTTTCATTCAGCCTAAATATTTCTGATCTTATTCCTAAGAGTTGAAGATGCTAGGTGCATAGCTCGCTCCATTGCGCGTTGAAAGACTTTATACTTGTGAACCAATCCGTGTGAGTGTTCCTACGTCCATGTCTCAGCTACGTATGTTATTCCATTAAAGGGTTGGATCTGAATTTAAAATATACACTGCTGCAAAATGAATTATATATATAATATAAACTAATGATATTCACAGCAAGAAATTCAAACTTCCTTCAAAATGACGTTACGGAGAAGTTGAAGTTTATGTAGAGTCCATTAAAAAAGCTTACGCGGTGATCGGTAGCAGTGTCGCAGGATAGTTTGACCACGACATGACTTGCTTAGGTTTTTAATACTTTTGCCAAAACTCTTTTGGAACGCTATCTCACAAATGTAATAAGCTTTTATAATGGAAATGCCTAAGTGTCGGTACTAAGCGCTTTGAATCCACATTTATTATTCGCACTGCGAACTGTGAAATTCATTGCCATTTATGTATTTCCCGAGGTGTATAATTTGGGTGTTTTCAAGTCGAGAGTACAATAGGTTTCTTCTAGGTCAGCGTGCTTCATCCTAGACATCGTCGATGTTAATCATCAGACAAGGCGTAGTCAAACTCTGTGCCTAATTATTGTAAATAAAAAAAAAACAAACAATATAGAAGAGATGACGTAGCGGCTCGTCGTTTTGTTGGCGATCCACAAGTCAAGCAGCTATTGAAACGGACAGGCATCGGATGGCTGATCGAACATATTATCTCGAGTCCCTCCACGTTAGCCGTTGGTACCGAGTTACTTAAGATGAATAAATGAAGAGGATGGTATTAGTTTAACACACCAACCCACTCTACCTCTTTCTCGTGCACTAAAAGTAACTATTTGATATATAGTCATCAAATATAATCCAATAGATAACAATAATCCAAAATCATAGCCTGCTGCCTGGCTTTAAAAAATAGTAATAATGAACGAGACGTCATAGTTTTCAACTTATCATAGTCCAGGAGTGCACCGTGGATAGTAAGAAATCTCCTCCATCCTGCGCCAGATATCCCGGCCCTTCGCATATCTCATGTAGCGATCGTCGTCGGTGCATTGGATAAGAGGCCGTCCGATCAAGATGCGCTACTTGTTTATGTTTGGGTAGGACTCAAATGTTGGGGTAGGACTGTCAAGTACTAAGAAGTGTGCAGCAATATTGCAGGAATGTCTGAAAGCTCGCGATATACAATAAGCTCATTAATGAAGTGATACTTATCTTTTCATTTGAATTCAAAGCCATGTAGATATCAATAAATTAAGATCTAGATACGTTTTTTCTTCCACAGAATATAGTTCAAAAGAACATCAACGATATCAGTAGCAATGTTACCCAATCTTCGTACAAAGAAACCTCCAAGTAAGCATCAATACACAAGCCGCAAGCGCTAAAACGAGCGCAATAAGCACAACATTTAGCTGAAGAATAAGCATCCACTAATAACGTAACGGAAGCACCATCGATCTAAGTGCTGGGCAAGCATGCGCGTGCCCGGGCGGTTCATTGATAAGGCTCGCAATTTCGCCGTCAGTCCGGAGCGTGCCGCCGACGCAGACGCTCCTGTGTCACCGTGCCTCAACTCCTCGAGTACAGACCGCGCTCCGCATCCACGGCCCCGGCCAGGACTCACTGCAGCATGTAAATGTGCTCATATACCTCGCTTGTACACGGTACTGTTTGTTTAGTGTATTGTATTGCGTAATGTTACTGACATTTTTTCGGCACACCATTGTTCTGTTGAGATCTAGTTTTCTGGATATGCGGTTCTTTGAACACAAAAAAGTTGGAGGTACTTTTTAAATAAGTAAAGCGGTCTCTTGTAGTGCATACTAAAAAATCTTCGATTTGCGTTTATCTAGACCAAAAAGTACAAAATCCCTTAAAAGCTCGACAAAGTTTAGCGCAGTTTACGTTTTACAAGAAATTGTGTCAAATGTTATACTACATGTGCAATGTGAATTTCGTCACCCGCCCGATGGCATTATTCGTGTCGTTTGGCGCGCTCGGCATCCTCTGCGGAATAGCCAGGGTTAAACTGGCCACTCTGCTTATCGGTTAGGAACCGCGAAGGCTGCGCCGTTTGCGCAATCCGTCGTATCACGACTGGGAATCCTCCCATGTTCNTCTAAAAGTAACTATTTGAATATAGTAGTCATCAAATATAATCCAATAGATAACAATAATCCAAAATCATAGCCTGCTGCCTGGCTTTAAAAAATAGTAATAATGAACGAGACGTCATAGTTTTCAACTTATCATAGTCCAGGAGTGCACCGTGGATAGTAAGAAATCTCCTCCATCCTGCGCCAGATATCCCGGCCCTTCGCATATCTCATGTAGCGATCGTCGTCGGTGCATTGGGATAGAGGGCCGTCCAAGATGCGCTACTTGTTTATGTTTGGGTAGGACTCAAATGTTGGGGTAGGACTTGTCAAGAAGTGTGCAGCTAATATGCAGGAATGTCTTTGAAAGCTCGCATTACAATAACGTCCTTATGAAGTGATACTTATCTTTTTCATTTGAATTCAAAGCCATGTAGATAAATCAATAAATTTAAGACAGATACGTTTTTCTTCCACAGAAATAGTTCAAAGAACATCAACATATCAGTAGCAATGTTACCCAATCTTCGTACAAAGTAAACCTCCAAGTAAGCATCAAGTACACAAGCCGCAAGCGCTAAAACGAGCGCAATAAACAAACATTTAGCTGAAGAATAGCATCCACTAATAACGTAACGGAAGCACCATCGATCTAAGTGGCTGGGCAAGCATGCGCGTGCGCCGGGCGGTTCATTGATAAGGCTCGCAATTTCGCCTGTCAGTCCGGAGCGTGCCGCCGACGCAGACGCTCCTGTGTCACCGGTGCCTCAACTCCTCGAGTACAGACCGCGCTCCGCACACGGCCGCCCGGCCAGGACTCCACTGGCATGGTAATGTGCTCATACACCTCGCTTGTACACGGTACTGTTGTTTAGTGTATTGTATTGCGTAATGTTACTGACATTTTTTCGGACACCCATTGTTTCTGTTGAGATCTAGTTTTCTGGATATGCGGGTTTTTGAACACAAAAAAGTTGGAGTACTTTTTAAATAAGTAAAGTCGTCTCTGTAGTGCATACTAAAACATCTTCGATTTGCGTTTATCTAGACCAAAAAAGTACAAAATCCCTTAAAAGCTCGACAAAGTTTAGCGCAGTTTACGTTTTACAAGAAATTGTGTCAAATGTTATACTTACATGTGCAATGTGAATTTCGTCATCCCGCCCGATGGCATATATTCGGGTGTCGTTCTGGCGCGCTCGGCATCCTCTGCGGAATAGGGCCAGGGTTAAACTGGCCAGCTCTGCTTATCGGAGTAGGAACCGCGAAGGCTGCCCGTTTGCGCAATCCGTTCGTATCACGACTGGGAATCCTCCCATGTTCATGTAATTGGAATTACAATTTATTCAAACTAGTTGAAGCAAAAGGCGATTTGCCATAATAAGGAAAGCTTTTAGCTCCAAAATCAATTTTGATTTTGTTGCTACTATTTGTTTAAGAGATGATATTGGCATTCATAATTTAGATATACTTGTTAGTGTCGTGTTTGATTGTAATAAAAATATTGTTAATGTTAATATTATTAAAAAGGACGTTGACATCGGCTGTACAGAAGTTAAAAGAAAAATTACATTGGGTATCGTGATCTAGATAATAAAACAATAGTGGAAAACGCAGCATCGGCTGATGTACAATGAATAAATATTACACATACGAGCTGTGCTAAAATTCATAATTTGATATCAAACAAACGTCTTTGTGTATTTAAAGAGTGATGTTGAAGTGAGAAGAGGACGTTAATACTTAAAACAAATGTTTGACTATTTGATAATGTAAGATTTGAAAAAGAATAGTGCGAAATTTTAGTGATTATTTATACGTTACTTCTCTTACTCTACACAATTATAAGTTTGAAAGTATATATTTTTAAATATGTGTACAAAATATAGTAAAGTTTTTTACTTAATTAATTACCTTGAAATATGAACCTGTGGTACAACTTTGAATATTTTTTTGGATAATAGAAATAATTGTTAGTGTGAACAAAGAGTTTGACAGACTCAAATAATCTTAAAAAGTATTGTGTTACTAATAGTAAAATTAATCCATTGACGATGCACATCAAGTTCACGAGTTTCTTGTGTTAACATTTTATACATTTAGATCTTACCGTTTAGTGTAATAGTGTTTATACCTATAAAAATAGCGTCAGAGTTTGTTTACGTTTCTTTTATTGATTCAACGAATTCGTTTTCATGATAACCCAGTAGCAGTTACTCTCAGTAGTGTTTAAGTTTTTCTGCTAGTTTATCTTTTGTATATTATTATTTTGATATCAACTTCTGTCCGTTAGCTCATTGAATTGATTAGAATTCGCGACTTTTGACTCGACACACTTGTGTGTTCATTGTCACTACGTAAGTAGCACATACTAGATATTCGTCTTAAATTATCATTTGGTTGATGAACGAACAGGCTATTCGTACTAACTTGTCGTGTTTGTATCGTTTATAATTCAAAACTCAAGCCGTGAGTTTAGATGCTCAGTTCTTTTAATCGATACGTTGTTTTTCAAGAAAGTAGATTAGTGTTGAACAAAAGGTTTTAAGATAACAGTAATGGTCAATACTATAAATTGAGCATACATTTTGCAAGTAAACAATGTTTCATACTTTTATGACAGCTATTATTTGATAATATTACGCAGACTTAAAAAAAAAAGTGTGGCTCTACACATTGTCATGTTGTTCAGTTTAAAATGTTAGGCTTGAACGATGATCATGAAGATAATGATGAGATATTATCTTCATAAGGCAGTTTTGAGATTATTAGATTTTATATTATTATATTTTTCTTACAATTTGATAGTTAACTTAGTTTTAGTATAATGTTATTTTAGTTAAATTTTGTTTGAGTTGTTTTCAAAATCCCGTCACTACAAATCTTAGTGGTTTTTGTTCAGGATTTGATAAAAAATATTGTAACATTTTTTGAAATGGTAATTATAACCAAATAAAAAATAAGACCAATCCGTCAATAACCGTAATGCAAGCTTTATCAAAGCGTCACCAAAGCTTCTATTAACAGTGTATAGAGAGCTTTGCATTAAAGCTCTTAAATACAGCCGCATTCCTCAAACTAATGCAATATGGCTGCAGAATTTATTATTTCGCGACATGTGTCTCGCTATTAATATGCAATAGGTAACAAAGGCATTATTAATGTGGTGGTCGGCATTGGCCCTAAATGCCTAGTGCAGACTAATTCCCCATTGTGAGGCGGCCTCACTGCCACACTATGAGTTACAGCTGACGTTAAGTGTTGCCTCGCATTGTACTAAGACCGTAAACTTTTAGGGCCCAAAGCGGCAGTTACGTCATATTTTCTGCAGCATTGTTGCTTATAAAGATTTAATAGGCGATTAAATGCTGGTGCGCCCTGTGATGCAACTGTGATCTAGTATATAAAATAATTAATTAATCTAGTATATAAAATGTTTATTATGTTGACTGTAAAACTAACTGTACCTTCATGGTCCATTATAGGGCAATAACGCGGCACAACCCTATATTTTAAAATATAATCAGACAGGTGATCAGTCATCATTAAGTGTGATAGGAAGCGACATGCAAACAAGTTTTATAGTTCCTTGATTTATTAGCTTTTCTGCCTGGAGTTGTCTAGGATAATATTGAATTCAAAATTTAAAAGATACTTTATTGAGGAAAAGAATGACATTTTTAAAGTTGTCTGTAGTGAAAAAAATTGTGTACCATGGATTTACATGTGTATTTGACAACTAAACAATCTTCTTTGGAAAAGTTCCGAGTTCGATCCCCAGGCAGAACAAACATTTCTGTGCATGAACATGTCTGTTTGTGGTCTGGGTTTGGGTTTTTCTATTTATTTATTATTTATTTATTTAACAATTTATGCACACACAGAAAAGATTAAGTATTTATTTTCATGTTTATTGTGTTCCACAGAACACAATAAACATGGAAAAGTACGTACAAAGGCACAGCTTATTTCACAATGAAATTTCTTCCAGCTGGCCAATACAAAAGGAACAAAGTAAGAAAAGTAGGCAAGTGTGTACTAATAATAAAATAAAAATACACATATATGAAATATATATATACATATATGATTATGGATAAATACATAACTTATAAAAAAAAATATAAGCACCCTAAATTATTTTAATTCATATAGACATATAATAAATGATAAATTTACATGTAGAAAAATATGACAATATACATAAATTTAAATAGAAGAAAGATAGAAGTCTTTATCTCGTTTCTTAAACAAGGAGACACTTGCACTATCGCGAATTGTAGAAGGCAGAGAATTCCACAGTCTGACTGCATGAACAGAGAAAGAATAGGAGAAGAAATCAGACTTATGTGCTGGAAATTTAAGAAGAGACCTTAAGTGGGACCTACAAGGATCATCAGGTTGGTGTACAAAAGAAAAACGATTCCTTATATAGGAGGGATAAGTAGGGTTATAGAGGACATTATATAGAAGGCAAAAGAATTCGGGTATTCCTACGTTGACGTATTGGGAGCCATTTAAGTTCAGCTCGATAATGTGAAACATGGTCATATTTCTTAAGGCCATAAATGAACCGGATAATAATTTTGCAAACGCTCAAGTTTGTTCAATTGTTCCTCAGTAGCATCAAGGCAACAAACATCAGCATAATGAATATATATGTATTTACTTTAAAAATGTATAAAAGTATATTTATCAGTTGTTAAGTACCCTAACTACAAGCTCTTCGCTTAATATGGGGCTAGATGACACTGTGTGAGCGTCATTGGATATTTTTTTACATTTATTAAAATTTCTTTCATATTATTTTCTATATAAAACCTGTACTCATTTAATACTTCAAACTTATTTGATCATCGTAAATCTGTTATTAGATTTATCTTCGGTAAATATAAAAAGGATGAATGGATGCCAAGTTAGGTTACGACCGGCCATTAAATGAAGTCGTGTCGGGTATTTTTTTCTAAAAAGTGTTTTTTTTAAAGTTGTCTAATATGTATTTAAGATATACCTTAATTTAATTAAAAAGGGATTTAGGTTCAACAAAGGATTCTTTGGAAATAGCAGCGTAATTTACTTGTACCGCTAACATTTTCGAGGTACGAAGGAATGTGATAAAATACAAGTCATCAAAGATAACAATGTTGACTTTTATAGCAGTAAGTACAAATGTTTGTTAGCACCGCTTGTTACTTACTTTTATTTTCATCAATAATTGCGGGTACAGAATGGTGCTGGATTCAGAAAGACATCGAACTCTATATTAATTGGTTAGCCTTAACCATTACTTATATTGGGCGATAGAGTGAAAATTTCAAAACACCTGATACATAAAATGACTAATCTAAAAAATCACAATACAATAAAGAACTTATAGGCACTAGCCTATAAGGCGTATTAACGTACCTACATGATAGAATATTACTTTGAAATGCAGAAATTTAATTAATCCAAATCCAAATTCTATAATAAAATCTGTATTTCCAAATGTTTTGTCATTAATCTGTTTGTTATATTTAATTTTTATTTTAATTCGATATTATATAATGTATTCATCTGAGTAGTTTATAAATATAACTTGAAAATACTATGATATGTGATCCGTGTTGGTTGAAAATAAATAATTTTTTATTATATTTTCGGAATCCTCAAGATTTACGGGTCAAATAGTGCCCGGTCCTGTGTGTCGAGCCGACATCACAGAAACCTTTTTTTAATGTTTAATCTTTGTATTAGTTATACGGCGTACTTATTCTTAATACTAACTAACCCCTGGCCCGATGGACCAACGACTTGCTAAAGTTCGCACGTGGACGTTGGACGAGGGAAGTGAAGGTCTCGAATATGGCGCCAAATGGGTAACCTACCTCATATCCATCCATCAGCTTTGTGATTGCGACAGTTTGATGAAAAATACTCACTGAACCAAAAATCCATCAAATTTTATGACTATTAGCGATTAAAGAGCTTTTTCGGATCCAATTTTTTAAATTCAAATGACAAACGAGCTAACTCCTAGCAGATAGAAATTGCTATCGCCGGATTTAACAGTTAACACCTGGAGGTTACAGAAATGCTACGTTTATTAATATCAATCCTTACATTTGCAAACATATTTATTATAATCTTGGTATAAAGTAAAATATACGTTATTACGGATCAGATGTTTTGATTTTCGTTCAATGGAATTGTGATTTTTGTGTTGCATTTTATTACAATTATTATTTTGCTCGTAAGTTATCATGAGAAAAACAATAGAAAATATTTAATTTATCGGGAATTTCTGCCAGACAATCAATCGAGGAACATTCTTTCTTCGACCTATTGCAGTCCACTGCTCGAGATGGGTCCCCCTTATTACGCTAGATTAAAAGCCTTACAAAATTTAAATAAATTTCCTCGAAGTTCTAAAATTACAATATATCTACAAATCAAACATACGAGTACCTAAAGTTTCTCTACTGCAGTACAAAGTGATGGAATATCGCATATCAGGCAGGGATCAGCCCATTTCAGCACAGAGGCGCATTGAGGCGATCTGGGAAGTGCGTGTTCAGATCAAACAACCACTTATGTGCGGACAACGGTGCACTTTCTGCAACAGATTTAATATAGGAATGTTAGTCATAGTGATATTGTATAGTTCATGCGAATACGCAAAGAGGGAAATACTAGCAATATTATTCGTAGAATAGAGGAAATCTTTAATTTCTGATCTCTTGCAAATGTTCATGGGCATGTCACTTACAATCGGGTGAACCGTATGCTCGTTTGCCTCATGTTCAATAAAAAAATGGCTAATATATAGTTTTTGAAAAATGTTGGGAATAAAATTTTGAGGTATTCAAAGTGCTATTGGTGAATTTTGCATGCTAACATTATAACAAAAACGAAATTTGGCATTATTCCACGTAACAAAAATAAATGATAAAAAACGTAATGCAAAAATCGATTATACGATTCAATTAATGACACGTGACTTCCAATAAGTTCCTAAATACATGAATAATACTACCGAACCTTAACTACTAGGTACTAAACGATAACGTCTTACTAAATGAAATAAAGTCTTTACCTAAACGCCTAGGTATTAACTAGGAATCCGTAGAAAGTAACCGCTTGACTTCTAAAAGGATTTCTGGTATCTAGTGGCATTAGAAGTATTCATATGATCTTATTGCTAATAGCATTGAAGACGGATAAAAAACTATTAATGAATGATCTTAACATCGCCCAAGCATGATAAATGAAATTGAATGTAAGAACGGTTTGTCCTACGCACTTTTTCTAAAACCGTTGAAATTTCTTAAGAATACTTCTTCTTAGCGAATCAATGGCAAAAACAATTAATTTAGTACACTACAGTTGCGTTATATTATAAACAGCGGATGTGTTGACTTAAGGAACGAAATTTCTTAGATGAAATATTACCTAGTAAGGTTTATCTTATGATATCTTCTTGACTACACTAAATCCAAACATTGCTACATTAAAACTTTTCCTTATTAGTTTGACATAGTTTGGCACTTCTTAAAATCGGCCTTGACCTACATATAGGTTGGAACTGACCTAATAATAATATATAATAAGTCGGTATTTCAATAAATAGCGTCGGTGGCTCAATGGTGTGGACTGTTGCCTTCTTATCGAGCGCAGGTTCAAATCCCGCCACGTACCAATGTGATTTCGAATTTTCCAAATTATATGTACGTTTATCCGACGCTCTTACGGTGAAGGAAAACATTGTGAGGAAACGTGCTCACGCCTGTGAAGATATTCAAAGGTTGTGCGTGAAGTCAGCCAATCCGAATTGGGCCAGCGTGGACGACCTTTACGGGTAGGCTCGTGCCCCTCGGTGGGACGTTAAATGAGCTGAATATTATCATTATTTTATTATATAATTTCAGAATTATCATTAGATGACGATGATTTAATAAAAATATTAATTACAACAATTGACATGGGATCTTTAAAAATTGACCAAGGGCGCTACGAATAGTAATTCGGCGTCTCTAAATGAATTAGTGTGCTCGTCCTAATTAAGATTAGTGACACAAATTCCTAACCTAATATAGTTGAAACGGGGTCGTCTCACGTACAGGTCGTGTTTACCTGTTCTTCTAGTTCACTGATAGTGGTTATCAATCAACTTGATGGATGTAGTTGGACATTCCTCAAGTTTAATTTTGCGAGTTTTAAATGAGATCGCGTCGGAGTGTGTTGTTATTTACCCTTTTCATCGTAGGAGACGTAAGTTTTGGTTTTATCATTTCAAAGTTTAGCTCGGTGTGAGGTATTTTGATTTATAAATAAACATGTTTATTCATAATCCTAAATTCTTCATCCTCATATAATAAAGTCTGGATCAAGTCATATTTTTATTTGACGAGACCGAATGGATATTTTAAAACTTAAGTAAGCTTGTGTATCTTTATAATTATGTGTAAGTATGTTTTCGAAATCCTTAAGATTATTATTACAGTTGCTGTTTTAATGGGGATTTGCAGGCTCTCACAGTGACCTGCAGTCACTGTGAGCTTGTAAATCTATTGTGACTCACTCCCCTTTACAGTATGTTTTTGAGATTGGCACTTTCCCACATTCTTCCGTGCTTCGAAAGTCACTTAAGTCCCCTTGGTTAATTACTTCAAGATATTTTTCGTTAACACTAACCAGCATAGGGTGTGGATAGGCGGTCTGTGATCTGCATTTGGTTGGGACTTTGTTGGCTGGTTGATTAGCAATTTAAGCATCACAAATATATTCGTCGCCTATCTAAAAGTCGACTACGACCACCACATTGGAAGTTATTCTTAAAATACTTAAAAGTTCTTGTTTCACACAGCAGCGTCAGCGGATAAGTACTAGACATTATATTATCAGCATCATCATCACCGGCTCATTACACGTTCCCGCCGAGGGACATGATTCTACCCGTAAAGGGTGGCCTTAGATATCCACGCAGGCCCAGTGCGGATTGGCCACTCACACACAACCTTGGATCTCTTTGCAGCGTGCACAGGTTTGCTCACGATGTTTCCTTCGCCATAAGAGCGTCCGATAAACGTACATATAATTTCGAAAATTCGAAAACAATTGGTACGTGGTGGATTTAAACCACTCAGATCGGAAGGTAACCGTCCACAGCAATGAGCCACCGACGCCTAAGCACATACATGTAACTATTACTGTACAGCGTTTCTTGTTCGTGTTACCTGTGTAATTGAGTTACGAAAGCGATGTCTCTTAAGCCATAAAGTATAGTCACAGCCGAAACAAGTTCTCAATGATCGATCACCCATCCGTCAAGCATGTTGTGTGTGTCAGTTGCATCGGCGCCTTGCTGTCTACGGTCAATACACGGGTTCGACGACTCCGGCAACGGACATAACGATTGTCTTACCCGAATTCCTGGGATGTTTAAGTGAGGATGATATTCAAAATTAAAGTTAATTGGACAAGGAATTTTGAACCTTATTGGTCTGTTTTAAATTATAGGTTTGAGTTACTAAACATTATTATCTTATTTCGTGAATATGGAATACGTTTCATACAATAATACAATTAAACAGCATCATATAGGTAGTCCCTCACAGGAGTCTTATTCCTCTGAGAGGTAGTTCCAATTTAAGCATAAAGTTATTGATGCTAAAAAAAAGACAAGATACTTTGTACACTTATTTTTGTTAATATATTCATGTCACATGTAGAAACCACCAAACCAATACAAATGGATATGTTCATGCACACAGATGTTTGTATCACACAAGGGTGTAACCTAAACCCTTGGTGAAGTAGTTGACGTCTCAACTACACCACTACGTCATCACTGGTTATCTATGCACAATAGCTTTGTCTGTTAAGTTAATTTGTCTGGCTAAATGTGTGAGCTCGGTTCCACTGTAGCAGAACTGCATTGGATTTAATGGAATGGGTAGAATTTAAATATTTAAGGTTAATTAAGTCATGAAAAGGTGTTTTGGTAGGCAAATTGCATTACGCGTTTTCACAATTAACTTTGCCACTACTGAATATTCTGGTGTTGGATTTGAATATTTTTAATTTCATGAATACACATCTCCTTGACATTAATCTTGCCGGAGCCAAAACTCATTCGTAAGGATATTATATGAATTTTAAACATGACCTTTGGGCCTTACATTCGGTCTTCTATAGGTATTTCGTACATATATACGTAGGCATGGTGTTTAATTGTTATTAAACAGCAAGCCTTTGGGCTAATAATGTCCCGCAACAGAGCACAGGCTTTTGTACGCAACATGGTGTAGACGTTAAGCTATAGCCAACCACGCCAGGCCAGATTACCATAAGCCGGAAATGTAGTATTCATATTAATGATGTTTGACTTTGAGTCTCGAAAATCTCGTGATATTGACAAAAAAAAAACTCGCAAAGTAATAACATATTGTTCAAAGACACAGTATCAATAGTTTTACTGTCTCTCTCACCTTTTAAATAGTAAAGGGATGAGGCACTATAGCCGTGAATTTAAAGGCTATAAGAGACCTAACATCTGTTGCCTCGGGTGACAGGCGCAGTGCGGCATTGATGGAGAATAATAACTGTTTATCAGTTGTTGGTCTACTTCAATGCCTCTCTGTCATGGTCAGGCGTATAACTTAACATCAGATGAGCGTCCTGACCGTCCTGTTCACTTCATAACATAAAACAATGATCTTTTTAAATTATCAGTTAAATGAAGCAAAATACATAGACGATTTATAATATTAGTTAAGGAACAATTCTATTAATGGATTAATGTAACCTATACTCTAGGTTAGTATTTTTAAGTATGTAATGTACATTAAATTCTGTTTAACTTTTATTTTGCTAAACTGCTTCCATGTCAGCTGTGCTTGTCGTGGCAGTTTGTAATTAAGGCATCACTACTTGTTAGTATCGCTTACGTATGCATAATGTCAATGTAATAAGTGTATGTTTTGTAAACTGTCCTAAAATAAAAAATAAAATAAAAAATAATGTATATAAACATCTTCGATAGAGCCACGACCACATACTCAGCGCGCGTTATCCAGTACATTAATAACCGCTCCCAAAAATAAGAACAATAAATCTGTTCTCCGTTACCTTAAACGATTATCGTAGAGGTGGCAATTAATTATGCGTTCCGGAGCGTCGTGTAATTAAGAATGTTAATCAATAGACCCAAGTCCCTAGGGATACGTGCTTAGCCATGGGTGGCCGTCCAATTGATTCTGTGCTCTCTGCTTTATACAAAATGGCGTCGATTGATATATTGTCTGTGTTCGTTAAATGGGCTTTTAAGGTTTGTGTGTTAAGTTTTACTTTTTATGATGGACCGCGTCGAATTTCAGAATGGAAATATAGGTAAGGAAACAAAATTTGTGTGTTTTTTCCGCTATCGTTCCTTGTAGTTACCTAGACGACTCAGAACAGAGTCTACTACTTGGTGGTCCTATAGTTGCTTGTATACCAACGTTAAATAAAAAAACGCTTAGTGAGTACCCCAGTAAAATTAATGTTAGGAGAAAGATTCCGTACCTTGTGGAGGTGGACATCTTTGGTAAATATTTGTTAATGTCTTCTTTCGTTTCTTTTTTGTTTAAGTATTTTTGACAATAGACGAACATAAACTGCTAGTCGTTTTCTTCGCTCCCATTTTATCTAAATTATTTATATTTTTCGTTGTCACAAAGTCACAAATACATCATCAAATATTTATTACCATTTCTCCCTACAGATTTAACTCTGACGCATTTCAACATAGTTGGTCAGCTGACACAAAGCAAACAGACCTCGGAGCTGCAAGGATTGTTTGCGGCAGAATGTTTAATAACTGCTCAATTAGTGCTCGCGAATCCGTTTCACAGTAACGGGGCCGATGCATTTCATCTTTGATAGCTCGGTAGGTTTACAAATTCCATTCATCTTAGTCATAATGGAATAAATAACTAAGCTTTAAATTTGAAACCATGTTTAATATGTGGTCCCAAGTTATCTCTTCAATCTCAGCTTTTTTTATTCCGTTTGTGCACTATGAGTGTTGTACAGACGGCATTAACAATTTGCCAAAATGAGATACAAGTAGGCAACTAAATAAATATGAAAATTTAACATAGGTACTTTATTTTGGCAACAACCAAAACCATCTTAATGAAGCTCTCTTTAATTTATTTGAGACCACTGCTAAACATAGAACTGCCTCATATTACGCCAGATATCCCGCCCCGCTTCCCTTATCCAGCCTCTAAGCTGATCCTATTATTATAAAAAAGACTGTTCATTCATATTTCAGTACTTAAAGCATTTTATCCTGCTTAATATTATTTTGGATTTCTCCTATGACTTTGAATAAGGAAGAGGTTCAATTATTATTCAAGATCTTGCATTCCATGTGCATAATGTGTCCCGTTATCCACTATAACCTGCGATTAATTCCCCAACTGGCACAAAGCGATCACGTTCCTAAGTCGAGCCCAGCGTTGACGAATAATTCCATCTCCCGCGAATGCACGATGCGCGGGCGCAACGAGCGAGCGCACTTAGTCTAGGAGACAGACATAAACCTAGATTGATATAATGGGGTAGAATAGAAAAATAATTTGTTGGATACTAAGTCACTAGTCTTAGAGTAGGAAAGGTTTAACTGGAGATAATTATGGCATAGGCAGAAATATCTTTAACGAACTTTTTACCTGAGTAGGATAGTCTACTTATAGTACAAGAGATCTTGGAGATTTGCCGTAGCGATAGATCCCTGTTGATATTTAGGTATAATTTGTATCAGCCGCTTACCTACTACCTATAAAACATATGTATGAATGCTCGTAATAAGGTCTTCATTATACATAGAAATATAAGATGTTCCGAGTTCATCAAGTCAACTATTGAGCTGTCAAGCATAGATGCCATTATTCAGTCAAAATGAATAAATATTTTAATTTTAATATTTATTGAATACAAACAATAAGTAAGTAAAATTAGTAAAAAAATATCGGTAGGATTAATGATGAACTATCGTTATAATAGCAGTGACATTTTTTTTTCATACAAATATCTCAATTAATCGTAAATCTATTAGTTTTCTTGATACACGTTCCAAATGATTCATGTTATCAATCACAAACTATAGATTTACCAGTATGCTCTAGGGCTATTAGTTACTAAAAAACTGTGTATCAATCATTATCATCATCAGCTCATTAAACGTCCCCACCGAGGGGCACGAGCCTACCCGTATAGGGTGATTAGGCCTCAGTCGTCCACGCGGGCCCACTGTGGATTGGACGACTTCACACACAACCTTCGAATCTCTTCGCAGGCGTGCATGAAGGTTTCCTCACGATGTTTTCCTTCACCGTAAGAGCGTCGGATAACGTACATATGTTTTCGAAAATTCGAAACACATTGGTACGTATCGGATTCGAACCTCAGCCCTCCTGGTAGGAAGGCGACAGTCCGCACCATTGAGCCAACGACGCTCTCTGTGTATGTTTAAACTTTATTGTCACATGTTTTGTATGCGATGTTTATATGTAATAAATGTTTTCTTTGTAAATATTTTACATAAAAAACGTTTGGTAAGTACAAAAACATTCAAATGAATCAGTGGTTCCCCGATTTTGAGAATTTTAGTGCCTTCAACCACAAAAAAATGTATATAAGTATCCTTATCAGTTGTTTAGTACCCATAATACAGGCTTCACGCTTAACTTCGGGCTAGATGGCGCTGTGTGAATATCAGTGGATATTTATATTTATTTATTTATATATATAGTGGACTATTATGAGCTGTCGAAGAAGGTTCGTAACCAGCCCAAACCGAAAACACGGCTTTTTTGTGAAATACAAAACAGTGTCTATCCCCCGCGCTAGCTCGCGTGGCGGCCTCTGTTTTGACGTATCATCGTAACTCATTGCTTGTTGACGCTACACTCAATTCTGAATGACACTTGACATTGATCCGGCCGAGCTTGTGCGCCGACAGTACTCGTACGATTTAATTGTGTTCAATGAACTTTGTTGGATGAAAGCGCGAGTTGAGTTTTGTAACGGAGTTATGGAATTGCTTTTAAATAATGATAAACATACTAATTAATTTTTTGTAAATACATATCATACAACGAAACACCCAGACCATTATAAACAGACATGTTCATGCACATAAATGTTTGTAATGGCCGGGGTCTGAACCCGGAACCCTTGGTATAGTAGCTGACTTCTCGACCATTACACCACATGGGTCGTCAGTCATAACTGACATACCAAGACATACTAAGACATATCTTGTTAAGGCTCTTTATGTAAGGAGAGTGTTTGAAGAATATGTTATAGCCAGCGTGGTGGTTTACGGCCCAATCTCCCCAGTGCTATGCTGTGCGGGAAGGCCTTTTCCCTGAAGTTGAACATTATAGGCTATTAATTATGATGATATGTCACAGAATATGAAAACGATGGCAAATAGCAATTTCATGAAATCAGCCTATTCACAAGGTATAGGCTTGCCCACAAAGCATGGTAAAAGCATTGCATAGATTGGGACGAAAGCTACCACGCGAGCTTTATATGTATTGATGAGTGTTCATCGGCATCTTCTTAAGGTAGACGTCCCAACATCCCATGTGGAGCATGGTTGAGAACTCGGGGAATATGTTAAGGGTTTCCTTTTGATTACCCGGGTAGAACAAACATTTGTGTGCATATCTTATTGTACTGGCCTGGGTGTTTCCATTTATACTCATAATTTTTATGTATTTATATAAAAATATATGTATGTGTATCCTTTTTAAGGAGGTATTAATACAAACGACTTGCTTAACCTATTGAACGCCAGGATTTCAGACACAAAGGGAATTGTTTGATAGCGCTGTATCGGTGGATATTTATCTAAACTTAAACTAAGATTAGTATCAAATACCAATAGTTTAACGTGTCTGCAGAAGCACATCAATATTTTCGACCACCCATTCCACAGCCGACATGTGAAGGTTATTTTGTAAGTGCGTTCATCATTTTTTTCTTTGAAAATTTAAAAGTTTAAATAGTATTTAGCAAATTATAATCAAGAACACGTGCTATCATTCCTGTTATATAACTTGGCAATTACAACCAAAAATTTACATCCATTTGTAGATAACGGAAATGTTAAATTCTCTTAAAAATATCGACTATTTGTCTATTGATAAATAGGCAATTATCATGTATTAAGTAATAATATAAGAGAAACTTGATAATATCATTGAAAAATTTAGTGAGATAAAATACATAGTCATGTTGTAGGTACAACTGAGAGTATTATCTATGAATACAGTCATGTTTATAGAATATTATCTATTAGATACATGTAAATGTTTGGGTAAAAATTGCAAAAACAACGCTATTATACTATTTGAGATTTAAAACTGCTATACAAATAATACCGCTTTTAGTGTGATAAAGTCAGTCTCTACTCGTAAAGTTACAATTTAAGAAGCAGTTATATACATATAGTACTATGCATAAAAATACTCAGAAATAGACAATGATTGTGATTTAAGGCACTGGGTACACGTTCATATGCATGTGCTTAGTGCTAACAAGCAGCGTATATCATCATCATCATGATGACCAGATAGTTCATATTATCAGGATATTATTACGATGTCGATAATAAACAAATTAAACATACAAAGTTTCAATTAAATAGTACTTATACTTTGGATTTTATTGTTATCTGAAATACGCCGACTCACAGATGATCATCAAAATATTTGGCTTCTTCCTGAAGTGCTAGAAAGCTTAAATACATCATAAACTTATGATTTTCGGCACCCATCACCTAAAAAACACGGGACTGCAGGCAGTAACCAGAATAGGATTTTATGAAGTAAAGGTCGGTAGAGCTAAGCCGTGTAGATTCAGAAGCTTGGCTTTACATGAGATCTGATCTTTACCCAGGGTAAAACTTATGTGGTCATCTTGACAACATTTCGCATGAAATGTTTTTGGTGGGATTTTAAATTCTGAAATAATCTCTCTGACTCATTAGAATCATTGTACTATAGTCCCTGATTCCGACTTCTTCTAATAATTTAAAATTATTTGCTCTGTGTGTTTTGAACTACTTCAAATAAGTAATTATTTCTTTCTTTATATTAACATAAACATACCCCTGATTAACTAAAGTCAAAATTTAACCATGAGCTTTGATACTTGTATCAAAACGTACCGTTGCTCGCAGTATGTACTCACATATCCCAAGTGGCAACTATAGTGTTGCAAGTGGCCTTATTTAAGGATTTGTTTACCCAAGCCTCGGATTTGGGTCGCCGAATGTTTAGGGAAAGTTCATTACGGACTATTCACAAGTCCATCAAAGGATTCCTTGGTACTTTGTGATTTTAATCCCATATAGCGGTGACAAGTTGTGGTGTTTTCTTGGCCCTCGTTTTTGACATTTGTATTTATAAATATTTTTTGGTATTAACAGCGTTTGTTGTTAATAACAAAAAATTAAAAATATAAAGTTGAGCGTTCTGTTGGCGATCGCACAAGTCAAGCAACTATTGGTGCAATGGTTGAGACGTCGGCTGTTACACCAAAGGTTCCGGGTACGATTACTGGGCAGTACGAACATTTGTGGCATGAACATGCCTGTTTGTTTTGGTATGGTGTTTTCAATTTTTTTTTTATAAAAATGCATATTAATAATATAAGATGTCAATAGGTCACCTTTGACTTATATATATTGAGATGTCAAATCTATAATATAAATATAACGACACGTGGTTCCTTAAGCCTTATATGCCCGTGCCCTTCAGTGTGATGTTATGGGTTGATGGCAAACATATGTTATTAGGTATATTTTATACGTTACGTGCCAATCTCCATAGCCAAGTTTTGCGCGGAGGCCGTTCCCTGGAGTCAAAGTTTTTAGTCTTTTGTTAATATGGTAGCATACTAAGGGCTAATGAGGGCGCTGTAGCTAGTAAAATTACCGGGTATGAGAGACCTAACATCTGTTGGGTGAAAGGCGCATAGCAGTATTGACAGAAAAATAATGACTACTGTTATTAACTTCCTTCAACATTGCTTCTGTCATGGTCAGGCGTATCACTTACCACAGGTGACACGCTCTCCTTATATATTATATAGTTCCAGTATATATTGTATATGATAGTTGTGAGCGCCACGTGGTTCAGTTCAAAAACTGTGATTGCGGCAGTGGGGACGCGAGCGTGGGCGGCTGAGTCACGGCCGGACCGCGCACTGATTGCTGCCTCCGTGATCCGCTGCATTGTTTACCGACGCCTCTTACATTCACATACATTGTACACATTCCGCCGATCATATTTTACAACTTTAGGTTCGCGTTTGACGCCGCCTTGCTGATTTAAGCACAGACGATGCGCCTTATTAAAATTAAAAAGTCTGTATTAAATTTAAGTTTACTGGTTCGGGTGTAGTGTTCTACTGAAAAGAATCCAGCAAAAAACTCGGTAGTCACTCTTTTAAAAAAAGTGTTTTGTACAGAGTAATATCATTTGTAATCAGAATAATTATATAAAGCAAATTATATTCATATTTTTTATCATATTAATGAACACGCTTACCAAGAACCTTGTTTCACTCTCGATTTAAAGATCCTCAAATTGTACTTTTCGGCACAGACTCCGGCAGCGAGTTTCACAGCTTTGCAGTGCGAATAACGAATGAGGTTTCAAAGTGCTACGAACGACACTTTGGGATATCCACTGTGTGCGGATGGCGTTTCGCACTTGGCTCTCGTGGTGACTTGCGGCTCAAACTCCTCACTTTGAGCAGATCTGTGCCTGAGAGTGAGATTGCTGTCTACGTGATGCGCTGCACTGTTTACCAACGCTCCATCCATTCAATGTTCTTGTTTAAGTAGCTTGCCACAACCAACTAAAAGTTTAAATTAAAAAAACTAAAAGTCTTAGTTAAAAATGGCAGTACAGTCTCCCCGCGTGATTAAAACACACGACCTCCGGATCTAAATTCAACGCTCAGTGAACTCGATTTTGGTCTTGCAGTCATTTTGGTCTCTTATGCCCGTATTTTTTATACTATCAGTACCCTCTTCCCGAGAAACAGTAACGCATAACACTCGTATTTCACCAAAAGATCTCTAGCAATGCTATAGATACCTACCTAGATGACTTATTAACCGTGTATGTATATTAAATTGTGGATTTTTTTATAGTTAGGCTATGGATTTCATAATTATAGTGCAATGACGAAGTGCTCTCTCAAACCGCTATTGCAGTTGATTTCATTGGTGTTATTATCATTTCATTGGGTCACATGGTCANTTTGGCAATCGTCACATCTAGTGTAGTTCATCTATTATGTCTTTTTTCACACATAGATAAAGGTATAGAAACGATAGTTGTTTTATGATAAAGGTGTATTTTTGATTCGAGAAGATCCCAGTGATTGACATGTTATAATGCTATCTACGTAGAATCTTTAATATGAATAAATTGATAATATAGTATTTGAGCCAATTTTACAAGTGCATGCAGAGTAACCATTTATAATGAAGTAAAATATGAACACGTTTTTGCAGTGTGTGCATGTGAATGTGTGTATATTGTATTTTTAATAAGTAGACGATAATATGTCGACCAATAAAAAAGCCAAAACATTGAACAAGAATAAATGTTTTAAAAATATGTGTTTGATTAGAGCATATTAAAATGACATGCATGTATACATTTAAAAAACTCTTAAAAATAGTCAGATGGTTCGCATAAGGTGTGTATCTGTGCTTCGGAAGTTATCTTTATAATTTGAGTTTATCTTTTCTCACATATACAACACCATATGCAGTCAACAAATCTATAGGAACGAGATTTCACTAAATCGCGCGCCAGGAAGTAAAGTCTCGATGCTTTTGCGGTAAGCTGTTCGGTGACATATATTGGAGTGTCTTCGTTCGTACGATGGCCCAGATGTTTGGCACAAAGTTTGGATTTATGCCTCAAATTGAATGTTTTGCACATTTTAAGAATGTCCGTTTTGGCAATTACTGACTTCGTTTCGACGATAATGGGTGGGTTAAGGGACTTTTCTTTCTTACTACGAACTCTATATATGTCACAAATGTCTCTTTTTCAAACTGAGATCCCACGTTGCTCGATAAAGTAACTATCATTTCTATTAGGTCTTCCTTAGTTTCATTAATTTTCTTTGGCACATTTTTTATTTCAAAGTTGTTTTTTCTGCTTGTCCTTTGTAGTTCCTCTATCTTATCCTCCAAAATCGTTATATAGTTTCTATCCTCTTTAACCTGGCTTCAAGCTTGACTATCTGTTTTTAAAACTCGTCATTTTGCGCAGTAAGGAAAGCTATAGATTCTTGTATAGATGCGTTTGTTTTTTGTAAATCTTTTAAAGTTGGGTTGATTGTTTTAATTTCGTTAGTTTGCTCTGCCAAAATGAGGTCATCATACTTCTCATCTCCTCCCGGAATTCATCAAAATCCATGTCGAATCATCCTTCTTCTTCGTTTGCCACGAGTGTTTACCGTCTGAGTATCTTCGCATTAAGGTTAGGTGCCGAGCCACCAAACTGCATTGAGGCAGGACGAAGATGTTCATGGCTAGAAATAGCAGGTGTTGGTGTCGACACAGGTGGGGTTCGCTTCAGTGGCATGGTGGTGTCCTGGATTAGGCACACTCAACTGCAAAATCCAATGATTCAAATCGTAGGCGTAGCAGTAAAGACCGAATGTGATCAAAAATTTCGGCGCCCGGCTCAATGCTTCCGTAGCTCTGTCGGTAGACAGCCCGACTACAGGACGGCGAAGCGAGGTTCAAATCCAATACCACAAAAATCCGTAAAAAACTCACTCAGCGTCCGGCTCGCCCGCGACTCAAAGGGGGCTCCGGAGCACCAAGCGCGCAGCTCCAACCAAGCCAGGTGCACGTCAGGGCGCAGTCCCACAATCAACAAACACTTCAACAACAGATCCGCGACACGTCCGATCGGTTTAACAGTCCGGAGGCAAGAGGGAAATCTGGCAGAGGAATCTTTCAAGGAAGAAAAAGAAAGTTAACATGGTGGATTCAGACTTCTGATAATATTAGGCGAAACAATCGGTATCCAAGATGGCTAGCGGCTACGGTCTCCATTATGCTAGATAGCAACCTCAACGAAGCTTTCCATTTATAGTATCTGGTCCATAGCTCCTATGCACCAATGCACTTGCAGTTTACGTTACCCCTGTTATCTTGTATTTATAACCATCATTTTCAAAATAAACAATTGTAAGTTACGCCACACAAAAGAATCCAATTTTCATGTACCTTGTACTCGAGCTTGAACTCGAATATAGACTGTAACACAATGAAAGTATATCTGCATTACGCCAATCACATAAATAAGGGACCCATTTGGAGAGCCCGCAAACAGACATAGACACAAATCAAATTGGACGACTTCTCGAGCATGATAATAGAGACTTCAAGTGCGTTCGGGGTTGCAGGAATACTAATATATAATAAATAAAAATGGCCGTGAGATGTATACCCCACTTCAGTGTAACTTACCGCTACATAAAGAATTATCATGAATTTTTCAGATCAAAAAACATTTCTAGGGCGCACAATTTCATAAAATAACTAAGAAGTATAGAGCACGTACTACACAAAGTTTGAACAAAATCTGGATGCAATTATTTTTAATTTTCAAGAATTAATTCGTTACTACTAATTTGCAAAAAAAAATATTTCTACTCTGTCTAAAGTATTTTTTTTTATAATATATAAATAAATATCCACCGACGCTTACACAGCGCCATCTAGCCCCATATTAAGCAAAGAGCTTGTAGTTAGGATACTAAATAAATTATTAACATTACGGTATATAACCTTTGTTTCGTAAATACATACATAGTATACATAGAAACATCCAGACTATTACAAACATACATGTTCATGCACACAAATGTTTGTAATGCCCGGGGATCGAACCGGGAGTCCTTGGTATAAAGCTGACGTCTGGACCACCACATGGTTCGTCATTATGTTATGAATGTAATATAGTTTACATTTTACTGAATAAAAATCGCATGAATTATAGTATACCTTCGAAAAAAAAATAATTTAAAATATCGTGTTTATGTTGAGGTTTATGTATATGATTATATATTTCTTCACCCATAATTAGGCCGCATACATGGAATAAAATCAATCCGCATTCAATCGAAGACACCCTGTCGCGTCGCCCGCCGCTCCGCGTACCACAAGATTTGACTTAAACGTGAGAGCTAAATGCATGCTGAGCTAAGTCAGGCAGCTAAGGCTCTGTTTGCCGAGTGCCATTACAGTAGCCATTAGTTAATGGACGCACGACGGGTTAATGGCGGCAAGGGCAGCACTTTAAACGGCTTCGGTCGCGCCCGCCCGTTCCCAAAGTATTACTATCAATTTACGTGCTCTGTGGGCTTATAGAGCAAAAGTTTGTTAGAGCGCGTTCGGTTTGACGACGTCATCGGCTTACCACAATGGCAAAGGAATCGCTCAAAGTAATGCCAGGATTCGGTTGTCGTTTGGGAAAATACTTAAGGGATCTATGCGAATGTCTAGTATGTGGATGCTCCCACAGATATTAGAGCTTTTATAGCAGCGTATTAGAGCTTTCAATTATTTATAAACATTGAAATCAAGTAGACAATACAACTGGTGGATTTTGGCAAACTGTCACACGGAGACATTATTTTGAATAAGTCGGCAAATTATATTTAACGATGTTTTGCTGGTCTTTACTTATAACTTGGAACACGGCTGTACATTATATATTGTATTATCTGTAACATAACATAACAGCTATAGAGGGACAAACAAAGGAGATTGATCCTATGTTTTATTACATACTTGGTACACAAACAACTAACTGGAATAAAATCTATTTATTATTGCTAAGCAACATAAAATGTCGAAAACTTTAAAACCAAATAAAATTGGACTAAGCGTATATATTCACATTATCATCTAATGGTAATGATCGGCCTATATTGCTCCACAGCTTATAACAGATCCTCCTGCACATCATTTTCATGAGGAGATTAGAGCATAGCCTACCACGCGAGCCTAATATATATATTAGTGGGCTTTCACGACTTTCTAAGATAAATTTTTAGCAGAATCATCTTTTGGACAATAAGACGATTCAACCTGCAATGTCTTAGTTATACTGGAAAGAATCGCACAAAGTGAGTGTCACTACCTATATGGTTTACCCGTAGATTTGAACCCAAGACCAAAGAAACCTAAGATCTCAAGATCATGCAGTGATCTCACTAATACTACTGGACCACGGAGGCCGAATTGATTTTTATATTTTGTTATTAAATACCCTATCAAACTACGTACAGGAAATACGTTGGTTTTGCATCTTTGTAGGCTAGCCTTAGATAAAACGCCATACGCAATATGGCTCAATGGAATGTAATGATCGCCCTTTATTCTTATTCTTTGCGCCATACCCAAAATATAGAGCAATACCCTTCCATAGAACAGTTCTTTTTAAAGCCTGTCTTAATACTCTGATCAATTCCAGGATACACACCTTAATAGTATAAACAAAAATATATTCCAGAATCAAATAAGCTCAAAGATGAAATAACACAGCAAATAATTATTTATTTAATTTTGCGTGATGATATTTACATATCTGGAGTGTTACATTTCCAAATTACACATTCTATAGAATCCTTTTTTTTTTCTAACTGACTACTACTGTTTTCCGCAGATGGCCTTTGCAGCTTCACCGGGCAATTGGCGAGCGCAGATGGTTCTCGCCTTTAAAATTTACGAGCCTAAAAGCGTCCCAGAGTAGGACTCGAACCTCGGCTTAGAGCGTTGCGGCTTGGTAGCCTAACATATGTTTGGGAAGAAAAGCGGCCCGGCACACGCCGGTTACGCGAATGGGGACTGTGCGAATCTACAGGGACACGCGACGATGGCCCCCGCCGGCGGCCGGTATAGAATATCTTTCTAAGTTTTGCAGCCCACTCTACTGATTATGATATCAAAATCTGACAATATAAAGAAGCTACTCATAGTTGCTGAGGACTTGAAAGCATAGCGTCCATTGCGCTTAGTTGACGAGTGTAGAAGAATAACAACTATCCCAATTGATAGTCATCGAATGGGTGGCCGAAAAATATTATTTCGAGTATCACTGTCAAATAGCATGTTTTCAAATGAAACTTCAAACGTTGGTCCAGCGTTTGCTCATTCTCCCCGTAGCGATGCTTCGTGGGAATGAATATACTATTTGGTGGATTATTATGTTTTCTGCGAGAGACTGGTGCCTGATGTGGGTTCAGAAAAAATCTTATTGGTTGATTCATGATTTCACTGCTGGGCTAAGTACATAGATCTGTATGATTAAGAATCTTTCTCACTGGTTAAATACAGTTTACCATCAGGGAGCATGATACACCACGTACAGGTAAGATTAACTAAAATTAATCCGATGTTAACTCAGACCTTACTTTAAATGAATCCTTCAACTTAAGTGTTAATAAGTCAATATTATTAAACAAATAAACTTGGTCTACCCGTAGACTAATGCTATTTTTTTTATGTTTGTTAGTGTTGCTTATTATGCAAGAGCACATACACCAGGAATCCCCGAATACAGATCTAAGAGTAGGAGCCAAAATGTGATGTAAATTTATTCAAATTTAAATTGTTGACATAAAACTTGACGTGACATACCCGAAACAGTCGCAATATAAAGTTATAACATATCCAAAAATTTTAGCAATCAATCAGTACATTTTAAAATTGTAAATGGTCGAATCGTTTTGTTCGATAAGGCTTAACAACTCTGTTCAAGTTAACATTTATATTTGTTTGTAAATGTATTCAAAAAGCAATTTTCTCCAACTCCCAAAACCGTTTGACCGCAGTAAGCCCATTTGATTTTCAAAGACATAGACCAATTAAAGCAGTTAAAGTGTCAAACTAGTAGGTTAATTATGGAAGGAACCAAATTATTCATTCATACCGCAAAGGGCATATTCCTTTAAAGATTTAAGTATTCGTCAAATTTAAATTACTTACACTGACTGATTGTACTCGACAATAAAGATAATTATTTGTTTTAAATGAGACAATGAGTAAGATCACAGATTAATATTATGAAGCTTTTGTAAAACAATGACTTTGACACAGCGCGATGGCTCGTAGATTTTACTCATCGGAGATGTTAAATGAGCCAAGGTATGATAAGATATTGTTTTTATTGGTGTAGATGCTCTAGTATAAACAATAACCTTTAAGGTTTAGTAGTATCGAACATAAATAAATTAGATTAAGTAGCTGTCGCTCATTTAACACAAGATGTTCACTCGATAGGCCCGTCAAACTAAAAAAATAGACTAAACTATTTAGCTTTTAACATGCTTTACTTAGTCACTTTGTTAAAATAAAAACATTGAATATGAATATGTATATATTATTTCGCTAATTCAAATACTATATATATTATCAAAAACAAAATCATATCGAATATCAGACAACCCAACATCACAGTTGTTTATCACAGGTTTTTTCTACAGGTATAACATTCGGACATTTAAGAAAAAATGTCCCAAATGATACTCACAGTGTTAACTTTGTATATAGATAAATGTGATTACTTCCCAGCATGCCCATTTCTTCTTTTGGCTCTCTATATGCTAGAAGTGACGTTGAATCATGTCAAGTTTAGTCGCTAAAACTATGGAATTCTAACCTTATATTCGTAATGCGGAAAAAAGATTAGAATCCCAAAGATTATCCAATTAAAACTGTTGTAATGGCTCCACCCGTTCTGTAATATGCGGAACAACTGAAAACAATGTGAACGTGATAACATTAAGCGACCCGTAAAACTGGCAATGTCGCAATAAATTTGTAGATAGAGTTGCACAACTATCTGGCGGTTCAGCCTGTACTATCGTTATAATAGTGTGTATCATGAGCACTTTGCTACCGAATGAGTGCCAGGGATAAATTAAACATCAAGTTGCTTGAATAAAAAAAGTTTCAATTTTAAGGATCGTGAAATGATCTTTCCGAGGTTATGCTAGGTTAATACTAGTTTTAAGGTAGAAACTTAATATTTCAATTGATTGGCAATAAATATTTCAGTTAGTGTCTTTTGGTTTATTATAGCCTAGATGTATCTAATATGGCGTTTTATGCCACAAAATCAAAAACAAGTGATTCAAAGTAGATCCCCCAAATAAAAGGCAAACCTGTTGATACAAAAATCTAATATTTTTCGAAAAAATCATGTGGAGCACTTTGCGATGGATCTATAACACAAAAAAATCCAAAAAAAAAATTAAAAAGTTATGGTGCGCGCGGTATAGTGAAGAGCAGCACAGGCGCGGTGGGGCGGGCGGTGCAGGGGCGCTGATTAAAGTAGTACAAGCTATACTTGGTCAATGCAGTACGCTAATTTAACTATTAATCATTAATTTTGTTAAACTTTCATGATAAATCGATATGGTCTAAGGTGCTCATAAAAACATTCCATAATATGAGTATAACGTCGAATAGATGCCAATGATTCAAAATTCATACTGTATATTAAACTCTGTAATCCAAACTCAAATGATACATACTGAAATGCGAAATCTCTATTTGTGCTTATAAACAAAATATACCCATAGAACTAGGAATAGTTAATTGTATTGTATGAGTAAAACTTTCATCCTTTACTTGTTTATACCTATAAAAGTACACAACATACGATCTGCCCTTTGAAACAACTGCCATCAGTATAATATTTCGATGATAAAGTATAAGTAATGTTGAAAGTATTTGTGCTTATCATATTTATTTATTTTTGCAATAACAAAATGCTCTCTTTAAACAGTAGTCCGATATTTAGTGGGATGTATGGTACTGAATACCTACAACCAACATCACAAAGATCCTTTTTTGAATGGGGTCCATTTTGTACACGTGGCGGATGTCATCACAACAACCGCAATATAATGTAATCCATTAGGGTTCGTCCGGTAAACAGATTTGCGAGATATGAACACTTAATATTGGATTGAAAATTGGATCGGCCCACGGGACGCAAACATGTACCGTTTAAGGTACTCAATAAATTATTTTATGGCATTCGTTGTCATGAATTCTACCATTGAAGCCAAGTTAAAACTGTTATACATAGCAAAATATGAAGATTTATTTTTTAATATACGTTTTGCACATTATCTCTACAATGATTGGAAGATCCCAAAGCCTAGCCCTCACCAAATGGGAGTCATAGTTTATTTCGCAAGTCTTTAGTACCTACCAAAATCTTGCACATGAATAACGTCCAGTTGTCGACTGAATATTCTTCAGCCCAGCAAATAACGACTAATATATTGTGGTCAAACTAGTATGTTCTTACATATTTTTCAGTTGTCTTTGGCATGATTTCAAAATAATTATAACCTAGAAAGCCAAAACTATTAAAATTTAATCCAGTGTTATACCTACATCGAACAAACTGTCTTTTTTTTCATGTTTAATCAATTTTTCTGTTCCAACATCGGGCCAGGTGGTAAAAATCCTCGGATTAGGGTGCGCAAACGAGCTTGATAGGTTTTTGAAGTATAATGAAACTCAATAATAGCAAAATGAAAATTAAATTCGTTGAGATATGGTTGAAACGAATTTTGTTTGTTCCATGAAATTTAAGCAATAGCTAGAAAACCACTGCCTATCATGCACTTTTGGGATCTATTATAAGTATACCAAATAAAAGACCAATTTAGAGGTGACAAATCATATATTAATAAAGTTCTGCCGTGGTCTAATGTGTTACGAGAAAACTCTCAACATCGCGATTTAGATTCACGGGTACAACGCCATCTAGATAATAATAATCAAATCGGCTTATACATATCGCCCACCAAGGACCCTTAAAGGTCCTTCACAATAAACAAAACAATCATTGCCCACAAATTCATACAAATGAAATATAAATGAAAAAGAACTTCGCCCACCAAAACAATTATAAACAAACCTAGAATACAAGTAATTATAACATAGTATCGCCCACCGTTATATATCATAGGTAATAAGCCTTTTGCTAAAACTAAACATATCATTCAATAATTTAAACAATCATAACAATACAACATTAAAAATAAACTTATTCTGCAATGGGAAGAAGACAAATCTTTGTAATTGGCCGTACCAGATACCATTTTTTACCTTTAATGTTACAACCCTCACTATGTTATCCTTGCCTGGATGGGTCGCAATCACCCTGCCATAAAGCCAACGACCAGCAGGTAAATTATCCTCTTTCACTACCACTATATCACCTATTTTTGGTTGGGAATGTTGTGATGACCACCTATATCGCTGATAAAATCTCTGTAAATACTGTTGCGACCACTGACGCCAAAAATCTTGAAGCATTCTTTGTGTATATTGCCATCTTCTTAAAATACTTATATTAGAATCCTCAAAATTTCTTTCAGGTGGCAAGACTAGTGCTTCGCCCACAAGAAAATGGCCGGGTGTCAAAATTGTCAAATTATCGTCATCATTGCATGTTAGTGTTGATAGAGGTCTTGAATTCAGACAAGCCTCAATCTGAACCAGCACTGTAGCCATCTCTTCAAACGTGAGAGTGGAATTTCCAATTACCCTTTTTAAGTGATACTTCACAGATTTAATACCGGATTCCCAAAGACCACCAAAGTGAGGCGACCGTGATGGTATAAAATGCCAAGTACAACCATTTGTTGCTAATAACTCGGATATTTCCTGCAACATTGAGTTCTTCTCCAACGTAAATAGCCTTTTCAATTCAGCGGCTGCTCCTACAAAATTAGTTCCGTTGTCGCTCCAAATATCAGAGCAACAACACCGCCTGCAAGAATCCCTCTGAAGTAAGATCCGAGACAACTTCTAAGTGCATAGCCCGCGTGACCATACACACAAAGATGCAAATATAGCCCTTGTAGGACTTGTGACCTCGACCTTTAGCTGTCCTGAGTTGAATAGGGCCAGTAAAGTCTACTCCACAAGATTTAAACGGTCGAGAGGGAGTAACCCTAGATGCAGGCAATTGACCCATCAATTGCGTTTGCGCATTACCAGCATTCTTAACACAAATTACGCATTTCCTAAAGACTGACTTTACCAGTTGCTTTAAACCTAAAATCCAATATTTGCTTTGTATGAAGCACATCATAAGCTGCGGCCCCACCATGAAGAGTTTGTTTGTGGGCATCTATTATAATAAGAGATTAGTTAAATGAGACTTCCTGGGTAATAATATGGGATGTTTCCGATGTCCATCAAGCGGCGAATTTTCTAGCCTACCACCAACTCTTATTATGCCCTTTTCGTCAAGAAAAGGATTCAAAGAACGAAGACCTCCATGCTTTGGTAATTGCTCCCCGCTCTTTAATTTTTCAATGTCCACACTAAAGTTTTCACGTTGACATGCTATCACACAACAGTTCATTGCAATCTGCATCTCTTCCACTGTCAAATGCCCGGTAAGTATCGCATTGTTTTTAATATTATTTATAAACCGCTTACAATATGCAATAACTCTTATTAATTTTGTAAGAGATGAAAATCTATCCATATTGAAAGATTCTGCTACTGTACAGAATGCTTTTATTTTAACTATTTCTAAATTAGTGTCAATATCTTTAGGCTTCCTATATTCAATGATTTCTTTGTGCAAAAACTCTGGACCTTGAAACCACATGTCGTTCTTTATCAGTTCCGATGGCTGTAGGCCTCGAGAAGCAGCATCCGCTGGATTGGACTTTGAGGATACGTGAGACCAATGATGAGAATCAAGGTTAGTTATGATCTCCGAAACGCGATTGGCTACGAAAACCTTCCAGCGATTAGGTGTACTATTCAGCCAAGCAAGCACTACTGTTGAGTCAGACCAGGCATGTAGGTCACTTTTTTCAATATTCATTACAGTTGCAACTTCCATCATTAACCTGCACAACAATACTGCTCCACATAACTCAAGCTTTGGAATTGAAATTTGTTTTATGGGCGCTACTTTCGTTTTTGCAGATAACAGCACTACCCTAATACCGTTTGTTGAGCCTATGACTCGAGCATATACCACAGCTGCGTACGCTTCCTTAGAAGCATCACAGAATCCATGCAGCTCTACAGAAGTTTCATCCTTCATACCTACCCAACGAGGTATGGTAATATTTTGCAAGTGTGTAAGTTCTTGACGGTAAGTAAGCCATTCCTTTAGCAAAACACATGGCACTTCCTCATCCCAATGAATACCTGCTAACCATAGCTTTTGTATTATAATTTTTGATAATATAATACTTGGTCCCGCCCAACCCATAGGATCATAAAACCTTGAAATATCCGAAATAATTTTTCTTTTCGTTACAGGTTCTTCGAGGGTCCGTAAGTCTACTTTATAACTAAATGTATCATCACCACGGTTCCAAATAATTCCAACAATCTTCATAACTTCATCAGTCTTTATCTTGATTCTATCATCAAAACACTCTCCTATTGTCTTATTTTTGCATTCTTCTTTCATCGCCTTTAATAGTTGTTCATTATTAGTAGTCCATTTTTGTAGTTCAAACCCCCCTTTAGCTAAAAGCTTATTCATCTCTGTATAAAGCTGAAGACCTTGCTCTATAGTTTCGCATCCAGTCATGAGATCATCCATATAAAAATCTGTTAACACCTTCTGAGCCACTTTTGGAAATTCTTCACTATGATCCAAAGCGACTTGTTGTAGGCTCTTGACAGCAAGGTAAGGTGCCGATGCGACTCCAAACGTAACTCTTGTAAGCCGATAGTGATTTATTTCAGCTTCGGGATCATCTCGCCACAGTATTCTCTGAAAATCTACATCATTTTCGTTAACCTTTATCTGTCGATACATTTTAACAATATCAGCTGACAGGCAAATGGGATGGATTCGCCATCTCATAACAATATGCCGCAAATCCAACTGTAAACTTGGGCCTATTAATAAATTGTCATTTAAAGATTTATTATTACTACCTTTGCACGACGCGTCAAATACTACTCTAAACTTGCTAGTATCTTTATCCTCACGAATAATTATGTGATGTGGTAAGTAGATAGCCTTTGGATTTTCAACTTCATCAACTGGTACTCGTTCCATATGATCCATGTCAAGATACTCATTAATAACTTCTTTGTATTTTTGTTTCAGGTCACCATCTTTCAGTCTCCGTTCTAGTGTACACAACCTTTTCTTAGCAATCAGCAGAGAGTTTACCACATCAGGATATTCTTCTTTTACAGGAAGACGAACAATATACCTACCAGTATTATCTCTATGAGTGGTTTTAGCGTAGAATTCTTCGCAAATTCTTTCTTCTTTAGTGTACATCTTTTCCTTTGACAACGGCATATCATCTTCAAGCTCCCAAAACTTTTTAAGAAGCTTATTATCTTCTATGTTGCAGTACAAGACATTTATACTCTTTTGACGTTCCTTAGATGTATCAATAACACCAGAAAGTATCCACCCGAGAGACGTACACTGAGCTAATGGTGAACCGCGTGGTCCCTTCATAACACCATCTTGTATTATCTGAGCATATATTTCTGAACCCAACAACATATCTATACTATTGGGAGTGAAATAGCTCGGATCTGCAAGAACGACATCATCGAGTTCCTTCCATTCTTCGACTGTTACCTTATGAGTAGGTAACAGTGAAGTGATGGACCCTAGTACATGTGCTCTAACAGTAATGATAACATTCCTATTAACCCGAGATGATATTTTTATTTCAACCATAGTCTTTGAAATAAGTCCACTGTGGCCACCTACACCCATGATTTGTCCTTTAAAAGGTATTTTTTTTAATCCCAACAATTGAACCATAGCTTCAGTTACAAAGGATGACTGAGATCCTTGATCCAACAATGCACGAATCGTAAAAATCTGCCCGCTTTTTGATACACTGTTTACTAGTGCTGTCGCTAGTAAAACCTGGCTATAACCTAAATTGTGTCTTGTGGATGCACAAGAGACAACCTGATTTACGTCCGCATGTTTATCTGTAGTAACCTCCCCAATTCGGGGCTCATGAGGATCACTCTTGTTAAGAGTAGGATGCAAGAGAACATGATGCTTTTTCCTACAAATGCGACACTTATAATTGCTGTGGCAAAACTTGGCAGAGTGATTGTTTCCCAGACAACAGTAACAAATATTATTTGCACCAACAAATTCCCGGCGCGAATCAACCGAACAATTCATAAAATCTTTGCAAATATATAATTTATGTTCCTCCTTGCAAAATGGACATTCCAATTTAGTGATGTGCATACTTTTAATTCTATTTACAGGAAATCTTACGCTGGCATTTCTATTCATGGGCTTGGAATCGGAATCCAAGAACTCAATGGCACGATAACGATTTTTAAGAAAATCCTCAAATTGTTTGAACGTTGGCAGTTCGTCAGATTTAGTATCCGTAGCTGTGAATTCCCATTGCCTTCTTGATTCCGAATCCAATTTTAAAGATAGTATATGAATTATCAACACATCCCATGACCTGGTATCTATGCCAATATTAGATAGAGCAGCCAAGCAGTCATTAGTTTGTCCATCAAATCCTTTAAGCCACTAGCCGACTCATTAACAACGTTCTTTTGACCCAGTAATCTTTTTAATAAATGATGACAAATATATCTCTTATTATTGTATCGATCCGCAAGCAAACTCCAACATCTGTCATAATTGTTATCAGTAATAGGAATGTTGCTAATAAGCTGCTCAGGTTCTCCTTGTAAATACCCTTTAAGATACAATAACTTTTGTGCGTCTCCTAAACTGCTGTTTTCATGGATTAAAGACTGGAACAAATCTCGGAATGTATTCCATTCTGAGTATTTACCCGTGAAAACAGGGATATTTACCTTTGGTAGTTTAATATTTTCTGTTGAATTTGAGTGACCTTTAGATGCCTTGGACTCCAATTGATTATCAACAAATTTTGTTAATAAAGGTTTTAATAATAACTTGTACTCAAAATAAACATCCTCGGCCTTACTATACACGTCATTTTTAACATAATGAGTTTCAGCTAACTTATCCTGAACACCTTCCGACCGCATCAATTCCTTATGTCCGGCCAGAAATTCAAACCAAATCTGTTCAAGAAGTTCTAACTTCCCTTCAATATATTCTTTAGTTAATCGCCCTTTGGGGCTCTTTTTGAAATTATCTAAAGCTTTACCTAAACGTGTGTATAGTTCTAATTGAAAATTAATTAATGCCTGCATTGTGAAATTATTTAAAAAAAACGTTTACAAAGAAATATTATAAATTATAAAATCCAAAATTTTTCTAAGTATTTTAAGACTTAAAACCGCTTGAAAATCGGGCATAGGTTCCCCGTAGTAACCGTTTTTTATAAATTATTCTAAGTCTAAAAACTACGAAAATAATTCTATCTCAATGTAAACAAACAACAAAATTGCAAAGTTAAACTACTCTTGTAAATAGGGTTCAAATTCTTCACTCTTCCAAACGAAATCCAAAACTTCTTATCAATGAAAATTATAAAGTACTCACAGTTTTTTCGTTTCACTCACACATACACTATAGACGACTGTAATCCGTTTCTCTCCTACATCCGCAATCCAGTCAGCAGTTGTCTCCTGACTCCACCATGGGGCGCCACCACTGCGCTCCTCGTCTTCACCTGACAGCTCCAATGCTGTCCTTCTGATCAGTCCTGTTTACGACAGCGATCCACTGTCCAGGATGTCACCTCTTCCTCCAAAAAATGCACAACGATGGCGTAGTACACCAGCACTAGTGCATCAACAGAAACGTCAGTTTCCAATATCCGGCTCGAAGGACCATAGAAAAACCACTGCCTATCATGCACTTTTGGGATCTATTATAAGTATACCAAATAAAAGACCAATTTAGAAGTGACAAATCATATATTAATAAGTTCTGCCGTGGTCTAATGTGTTACGAGAAAACTCTCAACATCGCGATTTAGATTCACGGTACAACGCCATCTAGATAATAATAATCAATCGGCTTATACAATAGCGGTATTAAGCTTTTGATCCATATGCACGTATCTTGGTGTTCTTATTCGATTAGTAATTAAACTTTGGTGTAATATTGTTAAGAGTGAGTTTTAATGTAAATTATGTTGTTATAAGCTCAAACGGTCTAATATAAATATTACTAAGTAAAAGTGTCCATGAAAGTAATGAAAGCTGTAGTGTAATAACTATAGGATACTTATCGTTGCTTGTAGGTTATATTATCATCATCAGCTTATTAAACGTCCCTACCCGTGATTAGGCCTTAGGCGTCCACGCGGGCCCAGTGCGGGTTGGACGACTTAACGCACAACCTTTGAACCGCTTCGCAGGCGTGCGCAGGTTTCCTCACGATGTTTTCCTTCACCGTAAGAGCGTCGAATAACGTAAATATATTTTCCGAAAATTCGAAAACACATTGGTACGTGGCGGGATTTGAACCTCAGCGCTCCCGGTAGGAAGGCGAAAAATATATTCTTTATTTGAGTAAAAAAATAACAACCAACGAATTATCGTAAAAAATCCCATATTTCATGTAAAATGTTGCCAAGATGACCATATAAGCTGGGAAAAAGACATCCGATCTCATCTTGAACCAAGCTTTGGAATCTATACGACCTAACTCTACTGACCCTTACTTCAACACATTCTACATATCAGTTAATTCTACATACCGTGCCCAAGCCATAATACAGAATATCTGTAAGTGGAAAGTAAGGTATTAACTACTACCATGCTCCTACGAAGCAAGACATCATTTTTCGTTTCAAACAGGTGATTCAATCATGTGATACAACTCTAAGCAAAAAAATTACACGAAGTGACTTTCACTATGTGGTCTCCCCGCAGTCAAAGTCATCAAAGTCTTACTTGCAAATAAACTATGCATCATTTTAATAAATGTAATGGCCAAAAATAAATAAAAAAGAAATCTTAGAATAAGTACAATAATTGAACTAAAGAGAGATTACTATAAACTAATCGTTTCTAAATTCATTTAAACTCCGACGTCCATTACAGATAAGTGGCGCCAACTAATCCTCAATAACGTCACAGTATGTGGCACTTGGTATAAGTCATGAGGGGATACAGGCCAGCGACGCGTGGCCCGACAAGGCACTGCTTAATTAGCGGATTTGTAATTCCAACGAGGGCAAGACGCTTCGAAGGGAAGCCCTCTATAATTACGAAGCTCCGACTGACACTTTGGGACTATTCAGAGAGCGACGGGTCGAGGCGGTGTGTCGTTCTGGTTCATTGAGCCTTTGCAAACTAGCTAACGTCGTCGCATTGCTAATTCTGCGGTTAATTATAACTTATGTCAGAACTACGCTACGGCATTCTATAGTGTAAATTGGCTCAGTCATAGTTTAATTCATACACTTTGATTGGGCAAATTCCGATATATAAAGGATAACCGAAATTAGGGCGCACTACACGGAATTAGAACAAAACTGTATCCGTCGAAATAGTTGACAATTTAGCTCGTGTGTTTCATTACTCATATATAATATGCGAAGTTTGAAGGTTTATCAAAAGTTTACTTTCAGGTAGTTTGTTGTGTCTCGTAGAGAATGTAGCGCTTTATTGCGACATTGCCCAATTGTAAATTCGAAACGAAAGATTTAAGGAAAGAAAGACGATGCAGATTCAACTACGTAAGGCTGCCTAGTAAGCTATGTCATTTGAAATGAGTATGGATAATCTAAGAGATTATTACCATTTATCGTTTTTCAAAGAATTCTCCGCGACATTCTCCGAAGAGGTTTTCATAAAACTATTTGTATGTAACAGAGGGTTTTAGTGCTATAATTTTATTATGTTTGTCCAATGATGTAAAAAGTATAGATTCGTGATATACAAAGCAATCGAAAAAAGTGTTTCGAATGCAGCGACAGCATATATACACATATTTCGAATGTGCGTACATTTACATATACAAAGAGCCTACAACCTACTCTTTGGCGGTTCGTTTTTGAGGCATAGATGGCGTATCTATTTATTTATTTAGACTCACCAACAATACATGCATACACATATTATAATATTATATTGTTACATTTCAAAATACTGATACATGTAGCTATTATAGTAATAAGTTCAGCTTAATCAATATATTATTATTACTTTCGTACTATAACTAGTTACAATTTAACTTATTTTATGATAGTGAAATTCCAATTCAAAGTAAACAATTATGTAGCCTCTGACTTCATGAAGTGCATGATCTTCCCTTTAAATTTTAAAAATGAATCATGGAATATGTCCAAGTCCTGTATTTTGCTACAGAGCAAGTTGTAATCATTTTCAAAGGAGACTGCAGACCAAGATTAGTTCTGAAAGCTCGTGCTGATTAAATTTTTAATTTTACTTCTTGGTAAACGATATGGGACAAAGAGATTCAGACGTTGAAGAAGGTTGACACACTGAACTCGACCATTAAGAAGCTTGTAGAGAAAACACATACCTAGCAAGAGTCTTCTGTTACTAAGAGTAATCATGTTAATTTTTTTTAAGCGGTGAATTTTCGGGTTTCTATGAGAGAAACCACTGGTGCCTAATGCAAGGTGTCTGGTAAAAGCTCGTTGGATGCTTTCAACTCTACCTTTATATATAAGAATATCATTGTGTTTGTCACTTGTTAGAGAGCAACGGCCGTTCACTGAACAGATTAATCATTCAAGTATCTTCACTTTTCTTCATCTGTTTAGAATTCGTGCACTGAATGTGTTCATTCGACGGATGGTCTGGCAGGCGAATCAGGTTCTTGGCTCGCATATTTTATTTCATACTAGCTGTCCCCCGCGTTATTAAATATTCTCCCGCAGAAAAACGTAACCTTAAATCCTTTCATTTAGTCACGTTAAAGCGCTCAGCCCGCGCCGCGCGAACTGCGCGACTCGCGGTACAACATCGCTTTATTTTACTGTAGAATAAAATTAACCTATGTTTTTCCTTTTTTTTATCAACCTGCCAAAAAAATCTCGTCCAAATTGGTCCAGCCGTTTCGGAGATTACCCGGAATTAACAGAAAGACGGACAATTAAAAAAAATGTTCTTTTGTATCACAGATAACAACATAAATACTTTGTTGTATGTTCTCGATATATATTCATATGCTTGAAGAAAAAATGGTTATTTCAATATTATGAACTGACGCTCCAATTTCATTTATATGTATAGATTTGAGAAAGAGGAGTAAATATGCTTGGTGTTTGCGGCGCGGGCTTGCTCTGGTAGCACGCAGTGACTAAACTTTCATTTAACGATCCATCTGGTGTAATGGTTGAGACGTCTGCTATTACACCAAGGGTCTCAGGCTCGATCCCCGGTACAAATATTTGTGTGCATAAACATATTTGTTCGTATTGGTGTGGGTGTTTTTGTATATATACAGTAATATGTATATATTTACAAGTCCAAGTTTATATTACGGGACGCTAGGCCGCTAAGGCCTTAGCCTAACAATATCATAGCATAATTAATTAGTGTAAATAAGTTATTTGCCTAACTTGATCCCTTAGCAGGTTTGTTAGTAATGGGATGATATGTTCAGGACCAACTGATCTCACTACCGAACATTGTTGAGCTAAGGCATCGGCAAAATCGTAAGCCCTGCGGTTCCTGTGTCCTTTGATCCAGTTCAGAGTAAGTTGGTTTTGAATGCCAATCCGACTGACACTTTGTAGCTGTCGAACGCTTTTAATACTGCTATGCTATCGGAAAAGACTACGATGTTGTAACCCATTACCTACCTAGCTAGCACAGCCCTCGCCGCTACGAGAATGCCAATACATTCGGCCTGGAAGACAGTGTTATTTTCCCCCAGTGGCACCATTTGTTTTGTATTGAAGTCTCAGAAAATCCCCGCACCTGTACCTGATGCCATCAGTATAGATCATGAGTGCACCATGATGTAATCGCGTTAACTCGCAATCCTGCAGATGTATTCTTTATTTCTTGTGAAAGATTAATACTGGCTCCATGATATCAAAGACTACGCCTCTGAAAGGCGAGTCAACCCATCCTACAAATATATCCTTATGATGACTTCCGTCATCGAATCTCTTAACATATAATAAATATAGATATTATCTGCTTTAACTGCAATACATAATTTAACACAGTGGAGCACACCCAAACTCGGAATACTCTCTATAACGTTCTGTTGAAATATAACAGTCATACTCTCTGTTTGTTTCATTAAACTGAGCCGACATTTATCTGAATTCAAAAGCTAATGTACTGTTCATACAATACAAGATAAAATGAAGAAACGTTACATAAATGCGGAGTTGAGTTTCTATGAAGAAAAAAATTATATCATCTAATATTAAAATCATAAAATAAAATTTTTCACTTGTAAAATAATTTAAAATATGTTATTATTAACCAACATGCGGCATAAATAAATATTGATATTCTTGGAATATATTCTGTGATGTAATATATAAAATACGCTTTTATTTTTTGTTTTAGCTTACTATTTTAGAACCAAATTTTTACAAGTGTAAGTTGGGTTCGTGTTACTTGTTAGGATTTTTTTTTAATCATAGACTACAATAACTGTTTTTTTACTTAATGAGCAATATTTAATAGAGCAAATAAAAATAGATTTTACTTAATCAGATAAGAAGTTCAAACGATGAGCGTCATTAATTTACTAAAATATGTCAGTTGTATATGGTTGACTGAAATCTATAAATATTAAGTAGCAAGCTATATGCTTTCTGTTGTCTCAAAATCGTAACATTTTTGTAGGTATGTTATTGGGATTCAGGGTGTTGGGATAATTTATTGTTGGGACAAAGCTTTAAATAAATGCTGGAATACAATTCGCATAAAAAACATTGACATCTTTTTTCAGAAAGGCCATTATCATTCTCAAATCCATGAAATATAAATCGAACATCGAATATTTACCACCCGGACAAGGATAGATCCTCTTTACATATATTCATATGCTGATATGATTTATTTACTTAGTAGTAGGACGTCTGAACCTCCAAGGGGAGAACCGCCTAATTATCCCATTTTAATTGGAGTAATCTTGAAAGTGCTTATCATTTATGAGCAATAAAGGACATCTATCGCCACCCCATCAATAGTGTTTGTGTAGCATATAACAAATACACACCAGTTCAACTGACTTCAATTCGCAGAATGTCATTTTAGGAATAGAATTGTTTTGTCTTTTTAGAACCAATCGACCACATACGTATGATTCATTATGGCTCGTCATAGAAATATGTCAACGAATAATGAAAAATCGCATTTTTTCGTTGTGTTATTTCATGGATCATAATAAACAAATTTTTAATATTTACATTGGCTAATTAAATCAAAATGTTCATTTACAGCATAATTCAACACCTACTAAATTGATTCCGTTATCGCCACTCACTGGATAACTGAAATTTGCGTAGTAATCCGTATTAAATGTGCCTAATAGAATTTGAATTCCTGTTATTCACCGATATTTGCATTCACTTAATTAATGATCTGATCAACATCTATTCTAATATCTGATCAACAGTGGACTGTTATAGGTTGAAAAGCAGAAGGAGAAGAATTCGTAAAGTTATTATGAGGCAGACAAAGAAATGGTATATAAATTGTTATTCAATTCACATTTAGGCAGTCCTAACTACAGCCATTGAGGGGCGCGGGCGTACATATTATTCATTTATATGCGCTTGTAGGAATAGCTCTGCGGTTAGTTTTAGCTAAACGTTCGTTTGCCCAATCTGATAAAAGCGTGTTTATTTTGCGACGCTCGACTAAGTAATCATGTAACGAATGCAGATGTCGTGCTTTGCGTAATTTACATAAATGTCTGTGGCCGTCAGCCGCTGGCTCTTATTTAATTACATATGTCCATTTAAATCAGCCTGGATGATGTAGAAACGTTAATTTCGTTTAAAGTTGAGTTTTCGCAGGCCCCACAGGCGTAATTTGAAACGCTTTCAAGTTTGCTTTGGGTATACTTAATAATATTTCCTTAATGTGTTTTTCTTTTTTGTAGAGAGACGCGAAAATAAAAATAACTTAGCTATCTAATCTACTGGATGGAACCTGCTTTATTGGATGTTAGATGAGATGTTTTGGGGCGGGGGATAAAAGAGAAAATGTTAATTGCGTAAAGCGCTTTTATCTCAACTGATTAAGTTATTGATTCCTAATAATATCGTTAAAGCAAGTTTACTTTATGTATAAAATATAATTACCAATATATCTTGACATTTTATTGTTACTATACAGAGAAGTTGTGGATATGCATGTGCGATCTAGTGATTAAGCCTAATCACTATTTTATCCAGGTGTTGCTAATAAAATCATACACAATGTCGTAAATTGAATTATCCAATAATATAGAAACCAAGCAGGTAAGCTACCTGGGTCACTCACTCCTAAAAAAAAACTCGTCTGCCTGAAATGAAAGGCACTCTTCACTTGAGTAGCAGGTGTTAGGTTTATAATACCCGGTAACATTAAGTACAAGCTATATTATCCTCATCCCGGAACAAAAATGTGTATAAATGGCTCTTCTATTTTACAGGATGATATCTGGAATTACGACAGTACTGTCGTACATCTCATTAACTATATGAATCAGTACAGAATCTACCACCAGCGTAAAATCTCTGTCTGACTAAATCCAAGATCAGAAGTAATGTTACTGAACAAAATTTGGAACCCAGTGTCATCGCAAGAGCACAAAATGTATGGCGGGAGAAGCAAGTGAAACCCACGCAGATGAGTTTTTACGATTTACTCGTTTTTTTTTTTGCAAATTTCCCTAAAAGATTACAACAACATATGGCACGTGATGTTGTAAGTATTGCTCTGCTTTTGACCAAAGCCTTTATTTTTCTAGCAGACCTGCTAGTGAGGTGCGCTTTACGATGAAAGCTATAATGCTTACAAAGTAAAGGTTCATAACTGAAATGCTTTTATGACTCGGCTATTACCGATGCTTGCGAATGTTAACTTCAATTCTAATATATGAAGCTGAAAATTAATGGTTATGACGTACCTGATGGCATCCAGATTCGTGGCATGGTAAGTATCTGCTTGGAAAAAAGCAACTAAAACAGGTATAAGTTATGTTATGGATATCAATCAATTGTGAACTATGTTATTGGATTGCCTATTATTCGCAAATTTGTCCTACAGGCAACATTCCCCATTTGTCTACCAACACGAAATCTGTTTATTTTTTACTTAATTAATTTTTGTCCATTTATAAATACTTCTGCTACCAAAGCTCTAATCTCCTCTGTTTATCCAATTTGCTAACCATTAAATTAGTTTTTAGCCATAGCCACTGCGTTGGACCAGTACGTACTGGCAGCTTGCCAAAGCATATTCGCAGTAAAACCACATTGCAATTGAGGCTAACTATCAGGAAATCCATGTACAAGTTGTATTTGGATCCTAAACATCTCACATATAATAAATATCCACTGACATTCACACAGTACCATCTAACCCCAATTTGAGCGAGGAGCTTGTTTTATGGCTTATGACAACGATCAAATATACTTATGTACATTTTTTTTTATAAATACATACATAAAGAATAAAATAACATCAGCTATAATAAATAATCACGTTGCATTGAGCAATGCGAAAATTTACGTATTTATCATTTATTAGTTAAACTTTTATAATAACTTTACATGGTATTAGGTTTCCGTAAAAATACTCCATAATTAGAGTACTATAATAGATCGAATGGATGCCAATGATTGAAAAAAACATCCAGACCACTAAAAACAGACATCTTCATGCAAAAAAATTGTGCTGCCCGGTGATCGAACGTTCCGGTTCGTTCGGTTCCTCCTTGGTGTAGTGGCCGACGTCTCAGCCATCACACCACTTGGGCCATCCAATTTATAATACCTATTTTGTTTTATATTGTTGATTTCAATACTAGACAAACAAGCAGATAATTCACCTGATGCTGAGACAAATTGACACCGTGTAGCGACGAGTGCGTTGCTGATCTTTTTGACCCTTTGGACCCTGGAAATCGAGGCACAATTTACTTGGTGGTAGACTCGATACTGAGTCATCTAGGTAGGTACCACCGGAGTACCAGATATCGTTCCGTGAAGTAAGAGTGCTATGCACTTTTGTGTTTCGGGAAGAGGGCACTGTAGCTAGTGAAATTACCGGGTATAAGAGACCTAACATCTGTTGTCTCGGGCGACGGTCGCAGTGCAGTATTGATGGAGAATAATAACTGTTAATCAGTTGTTGGTCTCCTTGATTGCAGCTCTGTCCTGTATGGGCATATGTTATTTATCATCAGGTGAGCGTCCAGACCGTCTTTTTCACTTCGTAACATAAAATAATAATAATAGAAAATCTTTTATTTCGGACGCCTTTAGGAGACATTTGCGTTCAAAGAGTTCAAAGAGAACAGGATATATGGAGAAGGGGAATTTTAATAAGTACTTATTGATATAAATAATAAAGCAATCTATAAGACTTATGCGCAAAAAGAAAATAACGGTAACATAATGGAATATTAACAGCCCACTTTCCCTATCGGCAAAGGTTTTCGAACAAAAACCGCTTAAAATATACTACATCAACAAGGAAAATACTCGTTTAAGTGACGGGACGAACAGATAGATAAATCAACATAGGTACTGTCAACACTTCGAAAGGGATTTATAGTCAAAAGTATAGAAGGATTTTTCTCTATGCCAAACGAGCAAACGGCCTAGTCAAAAATCATAGCGCCGCTAACGAACACTTGCAAGAACAAAGGTCCTACAAATGCCTTACTGGCTCTTTTGTCCGCGGCCAAAAATTCCTGAATTGTACTATGGGAATCTATCAGTTATCCAGATGGTGTCGCTAAAATTTGGAATTCTGTCGAGCTGCACGGTTGTGGAGCGTCGGTGGCTCAATGGTGTGGACTATTGCCCTCCTACCGGGAGGGCTGAGGTTCAAATCCCGCCACGTACTAATTTGTGTTTTCGAATTATCAAAATTAGATTTACATTTATCCAATGCTCTTACGGTGAAGTAAAACATCTTGAGGAAACCTGCGCACGCCTGCGATGAGATTCAAAGGTTGTGCGTGAAGTCGTCCAAACCGCACTGGTCCCGCGTGAACAACTTAGGCCTATAGACCCTTTACGGCTAACCGTAAAGGGTCTATAGGCCTAAGTTGTGAGCCTAAGCTCGTGCCCCTTGGTGGAGATGTTTAATGAGCTGATGATGATGTACGGCTGTGGAACGTCATCGCAGGAATAAATCCGAACACAAAAACCCCACGGTACAGAAGATGGAGAACGCAGAAAGAGGTTACATCTATATTATTAATACCTGTTGATTATAGTCCCGTCGTCGATATGAATTATCATCATCAGCCTATAACGGCCCTGCTGCAGGACACAGGCCTTTCCGCATGCAAAGCTTTTTTTTATTTTACAAAGTGAACGAGATGTTCTGGACGCCCACCTGATGGTAAGTGACGCACCTACCCATGACAGAGCGGCATTAAATG